>JABUQX010056758.1:12500-38199 GCA_015478945.1 Trachelipus rathkii
TTAATAATGATAGATAATTATAATAAATATAGAAAAATTAAATAATTATGAATAATATATAATATAATATAATTATTAAATGGGAAATGAGAGATGGAATGGAGATAAGGGAAAGTATATATATTTTAAAAATATAAACCTCTATATAAAGAAATTAAATCTATTTCTAAAGGAAATACAATTAATAAGATATATATAAATCGTCATCTGATCACATATATAGTCATCCGGAGATAATAATACAAAATAATTGAAATAAATCACAATTCGAGCGCTTCTATCGGGTGACAAGTTAAGGATCTAAGATAAATTTTTTTCAGTAGATCTTTTTGTGCTAACTTTTTTTTCAATCATCGTGGGTATTCCCAGTCTATTTAAATTTTACATTACCTAACCTGTATCAGGTTAAGATATAAGCAGTTCACGAAATTGCGAAATATGCAACAACTCGTCCAGAAGTTAAAAAATTAAAATTTTTTTAAAAAAATAATAATAAGATGAGAAATATTGAACGTACTCCTTAATATTCATGTAAATATTCGTAATCTCATCATCAAATAATTAATATTATGAGATATGATATGATATATGTAGTTAATATAATTTATTTATTTTTATAGATAGAAAAGAATAATAATTTAAAAAGTTAATTTTCCTTTAGTTGGTATAAGATACAAATAATGTTCTGGATATAAGCGATGATATATGATAATGTTAATATATTAATAATAGATAGAAAATTCAATTAGGCATTATTATATATATATATATATAAAATTAGTATATAGGTAAATGATATTTAGGATTATTACATAGTATTGTAGAGTAATATATATAATAATCATTATGTTAGAGTTTAAAGATATATTTTAGGAAGCTGATCTAATAGATTACAATTAATAAAAAGTAAAATATATACAAAATATACATTTTTCTTGTTTATTATTGAATTGTTATTCGTTTCATATTCTTAATTCTGATTCCAGTGATTTAATAATAATGTTACTTCTATGTCATTGGAAATTAACAGAAAGCTTAAAATAGCGTCTGAAAGCATTAAAAAAAGAGCTAGAAAATTAGGCTTAAAAATTAAAGATAGAAAATGTTAAGAAAGCGTCAGAAATTAAGGGCGTTGATGGCATTTATGATTAGTGAAGGTATAAAAATAAAGCAGGATTATACTAGTTGAGTTTTATATTTTTGAAAAGAATTTTTTGTTTCATTATTAATTATTATTTATTAATATTTTTAATTGTTTATATGTATATATTTTTAAAAGTGTCGATAAGCTTATAAAAAATAATGAGCAGAAATTGTGATAGTATTATATATATTAGATTTATAACAATATTTATTGTCAGGTCTATAATTGTTTATATAAGATAAAAAGAGATAAGGTGGAGAGTCTGATCAACAGATGAGGGCCGAGCAGTTCACGGTAATGAAAACATTGTGTTCTCACGAACATATACAGGATGCTATCTGAACGTCTAAGATACCCATTCATAGCGTCGAAGGAGGAGGCAGGTCGTGTATCGATGGAACATTTTCAGAGCTGAAGCATACGAATTATTGGAGAAATGGTTTTCGGGCTCTGCAGGCAGCAGTAATACGGGGGAGCGCAGTGAACATGAGAGCGCGTTAATCGAATATTGAGGCGGGTTCTATAAGTTGTCACTACATCGTCACAACGTAGACCACACGCGTAGGAATTATGTGTTATCCGTTCGAACAACTACGATATCAGCCGGTATAAATTATTGATACCTAAGTGGAAAGGTTGTGTGCGTTCGAGGTACCTCGTTCTACCGGTCGCGCAGCTACTAAGTACAATATGGTCTATGTGAGTAGGTAAGAGTGATCCGCGGAGGCAGTGTAATAAACGTTAAGTTAGCTTCAAGTAGCCACAGAGCGTGGATCAGAAATATTTGACTGCTCTGGATGGGTTCCTGTGAGGTGATAAGAGCACGAATGATAGAGTCCAGGAAATTGCGGTCACAAGAAGGAGCGATCCCGATGCGGACGGTGGTGTTATATGAGACTCACGGCGCGATTGCCCGCAACGTAGAGTGATGATACGTAGAGCAGTGGATAGCAGTACGGATGCGAGAATATCACAAAGGGGGGGTGACAATTAAGAGGTCGTAAGGACGGCGCAAGGCTCCTGATGGATGAGTCATACTGTAGGAGGTCTATACTTGACGAATCGAACTACAGATGACATTTGATGCATAGACTGCTATTGAGACCTATGCGAGGATAAGCAGGTGCATATACTGTAAGTCGATGTGGAGGTACGCGCCTAGTGCAGTACAGATAGACGAACGACCCCATAGCAGTATTGATGAGCTAAACACAATAGTAACTCGTACGAAAGACAGTAGATAACCTACGAACTCAGGAGCGGCAAGGACGACAGGCAGAGGAATGTACCAGTTGCAGATCTGTAAGAGAGTGAGGTAGGGAAATTATCCTGCAATTGGGTATGCGTGTGCATGGTTGAAGAGTAGGGAAGCAATGCCTAGCACCGAGGTCTTCGAGGCCCAAGTTTTAATTTATAGCTTTTAGCCAATAATATAGACAATTCAAATGGACGAACGAAACAAATATATTAATAGGAGGAAAAGACAAAGCGTAATGAACTTCACAAGACAGACAGGGAAGTTTTTATAAGTTCTACCAACTGCGCGTGTGGCCCCATCTTATAGGGAGCCCAGAAAAGGGAAATAGTATTTCGGATGCGGGCGATGAGCTGGTTTTGGAAGGGACGAGTCCATTGGACCGGAGTCGAAGCAAGCTTGTCGGAGGTATCCTGGAAAACGAAACATTGATAAGTAATTAGTAACCTCGACATTCTACTGGTTGCAATGTCGGTTGCTCTAGAGCTCATGCCGGTATAGTAAACAGCGATTGGCGACCTGAGTAGGGTCACTGGGATGGTGTCAGTGATGATGTGGCTACGAGAGATCACTGATAAGTGTGCTGGTTGTCAGGCTTCCGGCGTATAGTTAGTGCTGGTCTTTAAAAAAGAGCTGGTAGAACAAAGCGTATCGGCAAAGAGCTAAGATTTTGGAGGGTCCCAAAACACACCTTAGCCCCGTAGTGGACCGAACGTGTGAAATACCTCCTGCCCAATTGGGGTCCAACCTAGGGTCCTGATGAAATGGAGATGATAGAGAAGGACAAAGATCTCCAGAGAGGATATATAGACAAAGGGCCACAGAGAGATGTGCTATGTAGTCGAATGAAAATTCTCGCTGCTTTGGGATATGGCGTCTTGTGTTTAAACTAAGATGAGCAATTTATCAGGTAAGTGGGGAGCGCCGCAGGAAAATGATGTGCAGGGATAACCGGTAATAAAGACGTGAAGGAGGAAAATTGAGAGTTTGACGTCTATATTTTTTAATTGTGTGGTTTGTCCACAATGAGTATGTGGGTGAGATTCATAAACATTTCAGATGTTGTGTAGCCCCTAGATGAGAATGGAGCTCGATCCCCCAAGAAATAGTGCTTTACCGCTAAAATACAATATTTGAATGAATTGGTAGAATCAAATAATACGTGCTGAAGAACTATAGTAAACCAGGCCGGTACAATAATACGTACTACTTGTCATAAAGGCCCGTAGATTGTTTTAATTAAACTACTATTATACTCTTTCTTTCTCACAAATGCATAACTTAGCCCGTAATCAGGTGTTCGAAGGAACTTACCACTCGCGTACCGACCTACCTTACGACGCTCCCTGTAGCACTAAGTGCTGTGTGCTCGCCAAAGTTTTCTGTAATATGTTAGGCCTGCAACAATTTAGGCGGTGCTTCCTTCTTTCCGCCACCTCTGTTCTGTGGAAATTCTCTTTCCATCATTCGTTTTCCTGCTGAATTTAAAGTCTCCCTCTACTTAAAACTGCGTCTGTGCTCTTGCTATAAAAAAAATATCTATAATTCCTAAATCCTAACTTATCTAGCATACTAACCTAACCGACACCTAGCTTATAAATTATAACGACTCTTACTTTCTCCTTATCTATCTAAGCACTACATTACGGATCTTTAAACACAGGATCAGGTTAGAATCTGAAATATATTAATTCTTAACAGAATGGATAGCAGTAGCGGAAAAGTAACGGAAGCACGAATTCTATAATTATTGTATGAGGCATTTAATGCAAATTTCAATGAATCAATTTTGCAAGCAGCTAATTAACTCGATGTTTATCAGAACAATATAAATTTAGCATATATTGAATAATAGTTTTCCTGTAGACGTCATTCAACTATTTTCTCACGCACATAAACTACACGTTCTTGGTTAGATTCATTATGTGGTAAGGGGAACTGTATAAAGATAATTTTGATTGAAGTGCTTATTTAGGATGATAAGTTTTGTATGACATTTCTATGTTCTTGAAAACTAAGAACTGAGATGTAATAAATTTTTGGATCTGTGAGGATGTTAATAATGGAATTTATATATTGAATTAAATCTTCACGCCAATTTACGAAGAAAATGTTTAGCAATTAATATTGCTACCAATTAATAAAAATATTTTTTTAAGAAAAGAAGGTTGCTTTCTGCAATAAGTATAACTGCAACAGCTCCTAATACAATTAATTCAGGCAAGACATGAGTTAGAAGGATATATTGTAATTGTTCAACAAATCGCAAGTAAAAAGTTCTGCATCCTTACCATTGTTAGAAAATGTACTGCTAGAATAAAATGTATAAAATAAAGATTTTTATAAAAAGCCAAATGTTCATTTTAGAATGAATGGAAAAAGAAAGAAAGAAAAACGTCAAGGTAAGGAATTTTGATAAAATGTGTAAATCACGAGTTACATTTATAATTCAATTAAAAAAATGTAAATTGAGGGAAAATGAGGTAAGGAATGAAAATTTTTCAAAGTATCAGAAAATTAAAAAAAAATTGTACTATGCTAGTAATGTAAGGTTATTTGAAAATAAAAAACGTAATAAAGATAGATGAAGAAAATGATCATAAAAAACATTCGAATTATGCTCGTAATTGGAAAAGGTTTGAGATGGAATTTCAATTATCAAGAAGAAAGCCTTTAAAAAAAGTTCATGGCAAAGAGTTTAGAATGATTCACGGGCTTATGGAAATTGATGAAAAAAATAATAAAAGATCAGCTGAGGTCCCAGATGAAATTGCAATTTATCAATTAAAATTATAGGACAAAATTTATGATGTATGTAAGACGCACAATCACATTCCTTGTGACTTAATGGAGGGCTCGATAACGCCGATTACAAAAGATTAATAAGGAAATTGTTGTGATTCCAATAATTATAGACTGGTGTAGATGCCATGTGGTTTTTTTAAGGTTGTTTGAACATGAAATTCTGAATAAGATTAAAGATTATGTCATTCTTGATGATAGACAATATGAATTTAGAAGCAATTACTCAACAGAGACCGCTATCTTCGTTTTGAAAGAAACTATTGCAGAAGACATCGAGAGAGGGTCAACCATGTATGTGGCAATTTCAGACCTTTCGAAGCTATTTGACAGAGTCAGTCATAATATTTTATTTACGAAATTGAATAATTTGAAAATTCCTGATATAATGCATAATATTTTAGTGCGTATTTACAACAATCAGTTTACTCATGATAAATTTAAAAATAATGTATCAAAGAAATGGAAGATACAAAATGGTGTTAGACAAGGAGGATTTCTGTTATCTCTACTCTTTTGTATTTATATAGAATATAGATGAACTTATAAAATAATTGGTAATCAGTAAAATAGGTGCTATATTAGGTATGAGCATGTCTAATGTTGTTATGTACGCAGATGATCTGGTTTTATTGGCTCCCTCAATTGGACTACAAAAGCTCTTAAATATAACAGAAATGTAATTAAGAGATCAGGCTTGAAACTAAAAGTACAGCAATTGAGCTATAAAACTAAAAACTAAAAGTAATTAAATTAGTTAAAATAAGAATTTCTTAGGATTTTCTAAATTTACCTTTTGAAACTAAATATCTTGGTTGTATTTTAAATAAAAATCTAGAAGGAAAATCTGATGTTAGACGAGCTAGGGATAAATTTCAAGGAAAATTAAATATTCTTTTAAGAAGATTTGGTTCAGTAAGATCGGATATTGTTCTCTTCTTGTTGTAATCATTCTCTATGCTGTTCTACGGAGGTAATTTATGGACGAATAAATATAATGTTAGTCAGGTTTACAGACAGTTTGAAGTTAGTTTTTACAGTGCTATAAAATAAGTTCGTGGAATTTCGAGTAGGAGTAGTAATCATTTAATTTATAATTCATTGAAATGGTTCATGTTCTATCATTATTTAAACTATTTGAAATTATGCACTGTATTTAGATATTTAAGGAAACCATGTATCTTGAAATAAGAAGATAATTATGAAAAGGGTAGTTTGGTAAGGACATTGAAAACATAACATTTGTAAACTAATAGAGAGTTATTAATTTATTTGAAAAATATTGGATCCTGAATAATTCGAAGATAAATTGTGTAAAATACGAAATTTCCCAAGATATTGATGGGGACATGATCTTGTACTATGTTTAATTATAATAGTATAGTTTATATTATGTAATATAAAATTTATTTTCAATGTAATATATATTTTAATGTAATTAGTGTACGAAATAAAGAAGAAATAACTACTATCTATCTATCTATCTATCTATCTTTCTATCTATCTATCTATCTTATCTAACTCTATCTATCTATCTATCATCTAACTATCTAATATCTAATCTATCTACTATCTATTCTATCTATCTACTCTATCTAATTATCTAACCCTTTCCATTCATATATCTATTAGCTAACTATCTATCTACTCATCTATCTAATCTATCTATCATGGTAGAATATCTATCTATCCTCCCTCTCAATCTTCTATCTATCTATCTATCTATCACTTACAATCTATCTAGCTATCTATCTATCTACACATCTATCTACTATCTCTCTACTAGCCTTTCTACTATCTAATTTCCATAATCATCAATACCTAACATAAACATTTTCCTTACCTACATTCCAAATTAAACCCACTCCATATCAGACGACTCATTCTGTTCTAATGGTAACTTGATATCATACATTGTAAACAGAAAATTTTGATATACATAATATGATATGTGTAATATTAATGTATATGATATAATACTTAATAGATAAGTGTTATTATTAGAAAAAGAGAAAATATTTTTATAAATATCTGTGTTTCTTTGTTGAGCTCAATTTTTGTAGAAAGATTTTTTTCCACTATTCTATAGCCTTATACATTTTTGTAAATATATAAACATCTAGGTGAAGCTCATATAAAGATTTCGTAATTTATGATTGATTTACTTCGATGATGCATGTTTTGATGTTATGCTCTATAAATTTGTGCTGAGAAATCATTTTCTAAATCAACATAGCATTCTATCTGTATAGCAATAAATAAAGCACAGACTATGATTCGAGTGAGATATAACCTTATATTATATAGCAACGATTACAAGAGCATGTCGACATTAGAGCCGCATACAATGAATTGAGCATTTGAGTAAGAAAAATATTCAAGACGTAAGATTTTAGCTAGTCAGTAAAACATATAAAACAATGATACACATGTATCAAGAAACTTCAGAAATAAAATATTAGAATTTAACAGTAGAATAACCTGTCAATGGTGACGTAAAGAACTTAATTTAAATATTAATTATCAAGTTTATGAAATGATAATGTTTATAGTTATGAGATAAAGGCAGTAAAGAATCTTGATGTCCGTAAGTTCTTTGATCTGCCGCTTATTTTTTACTAGTCATCAGCTCAGATTGGATGATAGCCTTGATGACATAGAGAGTAGTTGAGTAGCCTTAGAAGTTCTGCGCGAGATCGTATGAATAATTGATTCATAAGGGTATATACGATTTAAGTATAATGGTAAGATAGTAGTATGTAGTATATAAATATTGTTTCAGAATTCTAAACTTACTCTGCTAACCATGCTGTTAATACAGTTGTAAGATTAATTTTTCAGTTATTTTATTAATGATTATGGAGAATAAAACCAAGTATGTAATATAGTATATGATAGGTATCAAAAAATATAAGCATAATACAATATTGGCATAAGTTAGATCTATATAGGATTATTTATGGGTAGTTAACATCAGAACTAGGTAGGTTATTACAAATTATATATTTTATATAAGGATTAATAACAGCTGATACATGCTCTATATATATATATTGACATGCAGTTACTAGTTTTATCATTTGCTGTAATGATAAATAAATGTAATTGGTATGGTGAAGCCTACTGAAATATGGAGATAATTCATAAAGTTATTATGTTCTGTAAAGAGTCCTAAAGACTCTGACCAATAGCAACCGAGTTGAATGTACGACAATTAGATATATAACTGCTTACTTTGAATATATATATTGTAAATAGTAATGTGAAAGTCCATTATCTATCTATAATTAGCTCAATATATTTTATTAAAAGATTATTATAAATGAAATATATTACTTAGAGTAATTGAATATTTAATGTCTCCTTTGCTTATTATCTATACTAAATATAATATATATTATATATTTATTATAGTTTATTATTATTGGTTAATTAATATAATTATTTAAGAGTGAATTAAAAAAATGTTTTTAGAGACCTATCAAACATATTTCCTCACTATTATGGAACGTTTGAAAAGAATTATAGATGAGGTGGGTAGTGAGCAGGTTTAATTTATACGTGATATGTAGTGTGTTATAGATAGTATTATTAATTTGCATAATGGGCACTGGAAGTAGAGTAGGACATGGAGTTTCCGCTATACATCTATATATGTACACATATATATTTTATCTATCATATTATAGCGGTTGATTTAGTTTTGGATGTGAGCTGATGACTGAAATAGATTGAGAGAGAATTATTGGTAGATGAGATATTAAGTAGCGGGTTTGATAAAAGTAAAAATAGTATTAGATAGGAGTATATATAATATATGGTTATGGTTGTAGTGATGAGGGCCGTGTACCTTATTACTGTGATGTAGAATAGTTATAATGTATTTATTAAGATATAGTTATGGTGAGCAGCTGGAAACAGTGTCAGTTATTAATAAATTAATTTATGTTGAGGTATGATGTTGTGATTATATGATGAAGTTGGAATGGTGTATGCAATAGTGTAGATTAGATAGTATAAATCAGTATTGTAGATATTGTGACTAGGAAAGGATGGACTGTTGAGATGTGCATTATTTAAATTGAATATATCCATCTGGATGGTATTGTAAAGCACTAAGTCTTATAATGTGAAAGGGTCTTACAAGGAGGGATAGTATTAGTATAATACCTATTGTGTTCCAATTAGTACATTATAGTATTTGATAGTTATAAGACTTAATTAGTGATATATCTGGAATAAAGATGTAGTAATAGTACTTATTAATATAACGTTTTATAATATTATAGTATAATATATATTATATTATATAATGATATTTTCCAATTGGAAAATTGGTATGTCACACTCGTGAAACGACAGGAGACATTGTTGAAAGAGTGAGACAAAGATAACAGAAAAACGCAATTGATGGAATGAGAGCGCTTGGCGGAAAGTAGAAGAGAGAGAGAGAAATATAAGTCGAGAAGAGAGAGAGAGAGAGAGATACAGTATAAGACCACACTAAGCGCTTATATAAAGATTCAAGTTATAATCTGATCAGGATTAAATGTTTTGTTTCGACCAATGAATGAAGAAATATATGATTAGATATAAAACGCTTATTTGAATAAAGCGAATTTTGATTGTAGAGATAAATGGTTGTCAATGAGTGGTTGAAGTTGGTGAAATACTAACTGGTTGGAGGAAAATCTTGATATGACATATTGTGGAGGTTAGATTATACAGTATATAGGCACACTGTGTATCGTTTCGGAGGAGAATCTAGCATTTGGGTGAGTTACTTTGATAGAGTGGCATTCCAGATCGACATAGGATTGCGAGAGTCCAATTAGTTAAAGATAGAAATAGAGTAGTAATTTCTAAATGAACAAATATAATTAATAGTTACAAAGTTTGGCGAAAAATCATCATCAGGAAGAATGAGAATTCAGCTGTTTGTGAGGAGGGCGCGTAACTTTGGTCTTTACTATGTGCAAAAAGATTCAGGCGTAACAAGAGGAGTTGTATATCATAATGAGTAGCTGCACTTATTAGTATAAAGTGAAGAGAGTGTAGAAGTAACCCAGTCAACATATAATCTATGAAGATCATACTGAGTGTTGCGAAGTAAAAATCAACATCAGATGAGAATAGATGTAGTTAGTGAAAGTATATAATACACAGTGAACTGCGTAACTTGAAGAGAAGTAGTATTAAATCGAATAGTAGTACTGGGTATTCATCAAGGAACAGTTATAATCTATAAATCAAAAGAAATAGGAGAGTGTTATGAAAAATAAGACAAAGGAACTCTAAGAAGAGTATCTTCAAGACAGAAGGAGATTACGATCAAGGGTAGCCGGTGAATTTTATCTATAGGAATAGATTACATAAGGATATTATTACAGAAGGAAGATTATTCAGGAATCTTATAAATCGGTATATTCAATCATCGAACTCTGAGAAGAGAGGAGTTACTTTAATCTAACAGTAGATTAAAAAGAGATACAAATCGAAAGAGTAAGTTCATATTTATTCGTAAATCAATACATCAGTTTTAAATTAAGTTTATATAGTATATATGTGTGAATTAGTTTAGAATTCTTCCGTTCAAAAGTGTATTTTTTTTAGGGTGTGTGTGTTGTTGTTTGAGCGGGGTTTGGTAGCTTGATAGAGTATATTCGGGAAGTGCCTCAAGGTTGTGGCTCTCCCGCGTACAGCTGTTGGCAGTCAAATCAGTGGGGTAACTATGTAGAAAGCATTAGATGTGGTAGAATAAGAGGGTCAGGATAAAAGAGGGTAAGGGGAGTAAAGAGATAGGATGGGTAAAAGAGATTTGATTAGAGTGGGTTGTATGAATTTGAGAGGGCTAAATGAGGATCTGAAAATGGAAATAGTGGGTTAATGTTCGAATAGAAAATAAGGTTGGTATTGTGTCTACGGGTTGGACAGAAAATCATATAGCTGAAGGTATATGAAGGAGAATGGATTCTTTTGGAAAATTGAGAAGTGGTTATGACTTACGGGGTGAACGAGAGAGTGAGGGCGAGGAAGGGGTAGGAAATATGTTAGAAGGAAAGAGGTGTGGGATATTAGGTTAAAAATGTGTGCAAATAGGTTGAGTTTTCGAGTATTATATGTGGGTTAAATGTGAAGATTTGGGGGGACATGTGGGTTTTTAATATGCGCGTATGCCCCACTAGATGGAGCTGAGGGCGGAGGATAGAGAAAGATTTTTGGAGTGAGTTGCATGAATGTTTGCGTGTTGTTCGTGGGTAAATATAAAATTTGTTTAATAGGTAGATCTGAATGCAAAGGAGTGGGAAGATGAGGAGAATGGGGAGAATATAGGTCCACTTTGGGTAGGAGGAAGTAAGAATTGATAATGGAGAAAGTCTGTTAGAGTGTGTGTTGATACATGATTGAATAGTTGGGTAATACTTGGTCAAGAAAAAAGTGAAAATCAATAAGTATACATGGAAGAGTGAGATAACGGGGGGGAGGCGATATTGATTATGTGTTGTAATATATAGAAAGGATAGATGGCAGATTACTTATATATAATGTATTCAGTAGGCAAGGTAGGGGGTTTCTGATTCACTATTTTGTGTTGCTAGGTAAGTGGTATGGGGGAGGTAACGGTTAAGAAAGTAGAAAAAAAGAGGGAATAGAAGTCATAAGGTGGAGAAAATTAGTATGAGACAAATGTGTAAAGAGTGGAGTTAGGAGGGGTATGGAGGATAGGTGGAGGACCGTGAGAGGGCGTGAAATTAGGAAGTGGAGGGAAGAGGAGTGGAAGAGATTTAAATAGACAATTTGTGAAGAGGCCAGTAGGATATATATGTTGAGTAAAAAAGGTGGGAGCAGGTAGAAGGAAGGAAGTGAATGGTGGAGTGATGAGGTGAAAGATGTTGGTGAAGTAAAGAAAAAAGTGGTCTATGTGAAATGGTTGGGGATTAGGAGAAGGGAAAGCTGGGATTAATATGAAGGGTTAGAGTTGAAGCAAAGAGGGCGGTGGAGAGGGCGATAGAGAAATGTAAATAATGATGGTGTAGATAAAGTGCCAGACTATAATTTTGAAAACACAGGGAGCAAGGTATTCTGGAAAGAAGAAATAAAAAATGGAAGAAGATGGAGGGGTTAGGAGAGAGGTTTAAGGGTAGGGGAGGGGAATGATAGGAGGGAGTATAGGTATGAAAAGATGGGGGGAATTTTTTAGAGGATTATTGAATGAAATGGTGGTTGAGAGATGAGGAGTGATTTACAAGAGTTGAGGATGGGGGGGAAGTGGGGCGGGAATTTAGGGGATATGGAAATACAAATGGAAAAAATTATTAGGGCGTAAACTAAAGGAAAAAAAGGAAAGTCCCACAGTCTGATGGTGTGAGTATGAAATGTTACAGATGGGAGGCAGAGGGGGTGGAGGAATGGCTGTATATGTTATATAATTTATGTTGGAGGAGGGGAGATGTTCCACAAGGATGGAGGATAGTTTTTGGTTCCCACTGTATAAAGGGAAGGGGCATAGGATTGGAGTGTGGATATTATAGAGGTATTTGTCTTTTTTGAGTGTTAGTAGGTGAAAGTTGATTTGGGAGAATATCTAATTGTGAGGGTGAGATGATTAACGGAGAGAGAGTAGATGGGGGAAGAACCAAGGAGGATTTTAGGGTGGGAAAGGGGTGGGTGGTCAGTATTCACACTTGAAGATGCTTGTGGAGAAAGGTAAAGAAAGGAAAGGGAAAGTGTTTGGGTGTTTTTTAGATCTGGAGAAAGCATAAATAATAGAGTGAAGAGGGGGGAATTATATAATTGGAGGGGTGCCTGAAGGATTTGGAGTTAGGTGTGTATAATTAGGGTAAAGAGGTATTTATGTGCCTTTTTATAGAATAGCTAAGAATGTGTGTGAGAAGTATTTAGGAGGGGAGAGTGAGATGTTGGGGTAGAGAGAGGGTTTTGAGACAGGGAATGTTGGTATGTCACCTTTTGTGGCTTTCAATTATTTAGGAGAGTGTTCTGCCCGAGGAATGAATGAGGGAGGGGAGTAGGGAATTGTGGAATTGATGGTATTAGGGGTGATAGCGGTGTAGTGAACCTGATACTATTTGCGGATGATATTGCCTTAGTGGCGAAGATTCAGAAGGGCTGTATATTTTGTGAAGGAGTTTGAGAGAGTGTGTGGACAAAGGGTCTTAAGATAAATCCAGGTAAGAGTAAGTGTTACGTTGTTTGAGGAGGGAGGAACAGATGAGGGATGGGTTAGAGAATTCAATGTAGGAGGTGTAGTAATTAGAAGAAGTAAAGGTTTCAGATATTAGGGATGGATTTGGGTAAAGAAGGAGAGATGAAGGAAGAAGAGTAGATCGAATAGAGGAGAAGGGATGAGAGCATTGAGTGGTCTGAGGGTATTATGGAAAGGGGGGGATTGGCTTGAATTCAGTAAGTTATGTTTTGAAAAAATTCTTGGTTCAGCGTACTAATGGTGTGAAAGCATGGGGTTGAATGCTAGCCAAAGTAAGACGTTGGAGTGTTTGAGATGTAAGCGGTTTGAGAGCGGGTTGTTGTGTTAGTATAAAGAGAGAGGAATTAGGAATAGGGTGTAAGAGAGAGATGTGATTGAAAGAATGGTTTGGTGAGAAGAGCGGGAAGTGGAATGTTAGAGATTGATTTGGACATCTGGAGAGCATGGAGTGAACAGTAGGGTGGTTTTAGGAGAGGTTTGGGAGGCGGAGAGGATAGGATGTAGAGGAAGGGGGAGACCAGAGAGGTGGACTTGGGATGGTATATAAAGTGAAAGGCTGAAGAGAGAGGGTTGAGGGTGGTAGGAAGGTAGCTTTGCGAGAGATAGAATGGAATGGAGGAGGTGGGTGGGGCGAGATGAGGATATGAATAAGGGATAGCTGCACGTACCTATCTACCTCCGCTTTAAGCGGAATAAGTGTTTGTAAAATAATAATAATAATATAATAATAATATATATATATTATATTTATAATATTATTATATTTATATATTATATATATAATATTATGTATATATATTTTTAATTATATATTTTATAGTATATATATTATATATATATTTATATATATATATTATATATATAATATTATAATATATAATTAATATAGTATAAATATATAATATTTTATTATATTTTATATACTGTATATATAATTCTAATATATATATATTTCTATTAAATATTCTTAGTCTACATAATTATTTATTTTTAAAAACTATATATATTATATTTAATTATATATATTTATTTATTATTATATATATTTATATATAAATAATTATTATATATATAATATAATATAGATATTTATATATATAGTATATTTATATATATATATATATTTCTAAATATAGTAATATTATATTATATTTATTAATATTATATATATAATACTATATATATATTTATAATAATATTATTATATATTATTATTATATATTATTATATTATTAATATATAATTTATTATCTATATTATAATGATATATTAATATTATATTATATAATTTATATATTTATAAATATATTTATATTATATATATAGTATATATATTATATATATATTATTATATGAGTATATATTATATTATAGATATATAATTATTATATTATATTATTATAATATATATATAATATATAATATATCTATAATATTATATATATATATATTAAATATATATTATTATTAGATTATATTATTTATAGTATCTATTATTATATTTATATATATATATATATATTATTATATTTATATTTATATATTATATATATAATATATATAATATTTATTATATATAATATATATATATACTATATATATATATACTATTTATATTAAATATATTCTTATATTATTATTATATATATTATTATATTGTATATATATATTATTTATATATATATATATATACATATTATATATAATATATATATTATCTATATTTATATTAACTAGTAATATATATTATATATATATTTATATATACGTTATAATTATTATATATATATATTATAAATAATAGTTATTATATTTCTATTATTTATATATATATTATATATATTATATATTATTTAGATTTATATACATATTTATTTATTATATATATATATATATATATATATATATAATATATTATATTTTTTATTATTATAATATATAATATATATATCTATATTAGTATATATTCTTTTATATGATATATATATTATTTATATTTATCATATCTTCCTTCTTTGTTATTGTTATTGTAATTACAATGAATTTTGGTTTGAATTGTACTCCTAATTACTACTACTTACTGTTATTATACCCAACAGCTCAAAGTTATAAGCAATAATTATTAATATATAATGAATGATAATTAAATTATAATAATAATCTATTTATATAAATAATAAGAATTAATAATAATAATACTATATATTTAATAATAATTAATAATAATAATATATAGATAATAATCATAACGTCAACTAATCCTTTGCCTCTTGCTAAAACACTTTTCTTGAAATGCCGCATCAAATTTCCCTCTATCTTAATCCAATATAAGAGTCAATAATTCTATAAGTCTAAATATATATATTTATATTTTATTGATACATTTTATCGTGTTCTAATTGTTATTTATAATATTTATATTCAAATTATATTAAATATTTATATATTATATTATATTATATATATATATTTTATATATATATATATATATAATTATATTATTATACTATATATTAATATATATATTTTTTTATTATTATATCTATTTATATATATATATATATATTATAATATTATATTTATATTATATATTTATATATTAATTTTATTATATTATATTATATATATATTTTTTAATCATATAGTTATATATTATATTATATTTAAAATTTTCTCATCATAAATATTTCAAAAAAATTCTTAGATTATATATTTCATTCTTTTAATTATATATATTATTATATTAAATATTATATTATATATATATTATATATATCTATTTAATATAATTTTTTATATATATATAATTTTATATTTATAATATATATATATATATACCTATTTAATTATAATATATCCTTTTTATATTAATATATATTTATATTATATATATTAGTATTATTATTATTATATATATTATATATTATCTATATATTTAGGACAAGTACTTAACGCCCGCAGATCGGATGGATAAAAAAAAAGAATTTTTTCACAGGTTAAAACTTATGAATAAACTATGATGTTCTAGGCGTCCGAAATGGATTTTTTTTTTTTTTTTTTTTTTTTTTTTTTTTTTTTTTACCTGTCCAAATGTTTGCATTATATATATATATTATTTTGTAAAGGTATTCATCGGCAATGTAGGGGGCTCGAGCGCGACTGGTGAACATACGGGGGGGGACGTTTTCTTCATACCCTTAGGGGAGGGGGCGGAGGATACCCCGCGATACCCAAATACCAAAATATCCAAAGAGCGGGGGTTCCGAGACCCTCCCCGGAGGGGGGAAATAAGTCTATCCCGTAGTTCCCCGGATAGGCCGAGAAGCCCCACTCCTGCCAGCGTGTGCGGTAATACTCCTTGGGGTATCTTTAATTAAAAAACAATAACAAACTATACTAGGATATAGTTCTATTATTTTAACCGAGTAAACGTATAATAAGGTTCCTTAAATCGGTTCCTTTCGTCCTATAATTAAGCTTAATAATATTTAACAATATATTTTTTTTTTCATCTTTCCTTTTTTTATATTTTACCATTATTCCAAAAATGTATTTCCTTTTTCGCTGTAGCTATTTGTAGTTTTTTGGAGATATAAATTTTTTTTTTTTTCATTTCGATATAAGATTATTTTTTGGGGATAATCTGTTTTACCCTTGAAAATTTTTTTTTGATCCGGAGCTTCCCGTTCCGTGTGGGTGGTTAAGTAACTTTACATCATATTATAAATAATATATTTATATATAAGTTATATATATATATATAATATATTTATATAATTATATTTATTTTATATTTATATATATATATTTATATATATATTATATATATATTTTTTATATATAATATCTTATTTTAATTATTTATATATATATATAATATATAATATATATATATATATATATCTATTAATTCTGTTATGGATATAATAGGTAAGCTCACTTGTTTTAAAGTAAAAAATAAAATGAAGACGCTTGGACTCAGATTTGCTGAGTTCTCATTAGCCATTTGAGAAGAAATTAAATGTAAAAAGCTAAATGCAATGTCTGTTTCTCTCTTGATATGCTATAATTATCAGATTGTAGAATGACAGATGTATGATCTTAATTAACTTCAACAAATCTACGAATGTTTTTACTATTGCTTTTAAAAAACATAGTTAGCCTATTTCCGATCTAGTTCTTTACCAATTAACTTTTGAAAATTCAAGTTATAAAAGAGTGCGTATGCTGTAATATTCTCAAATTTACATTATATCCCTTTATTAGAAATGAAATCTGTTTAAGGAAATTTGATGGGTTCGATAAACCTTAAGATTTGTACAACGCTGACATGCATGGCTTGACTTTCGAACTCTCCTCTTGTCAAATGGAACTGAGGCGGTTGTTTGGTCAATAGATTTCTCGTTCTGAGCTGCAAAAAACGGGTTGTGGTCCAACAGGATAACTAACTCTCCAATAAGCATAGTTCATACGTCAAAGGTTTAAGTACTTGTGACATATAATTCTTGAAGCAATCTCCAAGACCTCGTTCCGTATGGATATTACATTTTTCTGTCAATGCACACATACCTCGGCGAAGATGAACCCAAACCATGAGGGTCAGAGGATGGATACATGAATTGTTTAAAAGCCTTCGAAGAAGGGTTGCGTGCCAAACGGTTGCGCAGCACCTGGTATTTTTGTCCCCTAATTTTTTGAGAATACCATAATTTTGAGCACCCAACATGTTTGAGAACTCTCATATTTTTTGAGAACCAATTTTTGCAACCCTTCGAAGAAGTGGTGTGCCAGACGGTTGCGAAGTATCCGTTGTATTTGTCCCACCCTAATTTAGAACCATAATTTTTTGAGACCCAAATTTTTTGAGAACCTATTTGAGAACCCTAATTTTGAGAACCCAAATTTTTTGCACGAACCATATTTTTTAATCACACACAGATTTACTTCAACACACAGATTTACTTACACCACACGGATTCACTCACACACACCAGATTTACTTACGCACTTAGATTTAACTTACACTACACAAACACACACTAGATTTTAGCTTAACAACACACCCACAGATTTACTTACACACACAGATTTTACACACACACACACACACCTACACACACAGCACATCCATAGAACACTTACACTATGACACTTATACACACTAGGTCACTTATACACACATTCACTATGACATCCTGTATACATCCACACTTTGCACTCTAACGCATAGACATTGCATTCCCCATAGCACTTACTTAACAATCATCAGACACTTTACACTGATACACTTTATATCATCATCTATGTCACTTATATCACACATACACTTGACTAATCTTATACATCTATCCTTGTTCATTCACTATGAATATATCTATCCCTTACCTCATCCGCATATATCTTTCTACCATTTACCGCATCAGACCTTACACTCACCATAGACATCTTTGTCACACACACACCACCTCACAACATACCACTATGGCAACTTATACGCCCTTACCATCTTTGATGAACTTATCCTGATGGTTCATCTCTGAGTTGACTTCAACTTTGATGATGCCATCTTTAAAGGTTCATCAGCAAGTTATTGATGATCATTTCTTTGATGACGTCATACTTTTGTCGGTTCATCTTTGAAATGAACTCAGATTTTAGTGAGGGTTCAGTACACATTTTTTTGATGATTTCAGCTTACATTTTGATGGTTCCAATCACCGTAAGGTGTCAGTAGTTGTTTTCTATTAGTGTTTTCTATGAGTATAGAGAGTGCCAGGTGAGTGCAATTATAGGTGAGTTGCCAATGAGTGCCTAATGAGTGCCAATGTAGGCCTAAGTGATATGCCAAAATAGTGCCAACTGAGTGCCTACATAGTGCCAACACGGAGTGCTCACTGTTTTCAAGCCTTTTTCTAGCCTCTCCTGAGCCTAGAATAGTCCTAATATTGATTCCTACCCTAGGTTATAAGGTATGAGGAATCGATTTGGTGTATATTATCAAGTTGTCCTAGGTATGCTTCGCTACTTATGAGTGTTCTTTTTTTCTAACCTTATATCACACTCTATCAACTTATACAATCAAATACCACTATGACACTTATATCACACATACACTGATGTCTACTTCTAGCACATCATACACTATGACCTATACCACATTCACTATGACACTTATATCAGACTACACTCACCTCAATAGACACTTACATCTCACGCCATAAAGACACTTACATCTCTCACCCTAACATCTTACATCTTATTACCATAGACACTGGCGATTGGTGTATATTATATATTTCATGGGATCCTTCCTACTAGGAGTTTGCATTTTACCATTAAACTTTTCTAACCTTTTCCTACCCTACATGCATAGAAACAGAGCTAATATTTGAATGTCTCCCTCTAGGTCATATGTGGAACATCTCTAAGGCGTCAGCATGCGCTCTCGCGTCAAAGTCATGTTCAAATTCCGCACCTGCAGGTTGCCATATCCGCCGCGTCCCCCTCTCGCGCGGTTCCCTGCCGCCTGCGTGCGCCCTGCAGGTCTTGCATATTCCCCGCGTACTCCGTCCCGCCGCGTA
The DNA here is from genome assembly GCA_015478945.1 of Trachelipus rathkii. Classification (NCBI taxonomy): domain Eukaryota; kingdom Metazoa; phylum Arthropoda; class Malacostraca; order Isopoda; family Trachelipodidae; genus Trachelipus; species Trachelipus rathkii. Next base: position 32,507 of record JABUQX010056758.1, read on the forward strand.
AGTCTGCAAGGCGCATATTCTCCGCGCGAATAACTCTAAAATCATAAAACAGTTTTCTTTCTTTTTTTTATTTCATACTTTTATAATATTTTATTACATTAATAAACTAATCAAACATTTTTTACTAAATATCTTGTCGTTTTGCCTTCACGTGATCATTACACTAATTTATTCCTCAATGTAGCAATTATTATAAATATGATATACACTTAGTAAATAATAAAACACTTTTTTAATACAAATCAATAACTTGTGCATCCGCTTAAGCAGCTAAATGATTAATTGATTTTAAAATGATTGGTCTAAAAGCAAATAAAAGAACAGACCCCTATCCGACCATTCGTGTCAAGAAATTAAGTTAATTTTTCATCCATTTACCAGAACGGTTCTCAGGATACTGAAAAAACATGTTTTTTACATACCTTAAAACCAAAAAGTCGATAAAATAATTCTCCGATCTCAATTCACATGTTTCTTTATTAACATATAATTTACCCATCACTCAATTTTTCCAGAAAAGGAAACTATTTCCTTTTATAAATGATATTTGCACTATCATGCGAGTATTCCAGCATGTTGTCAGTTTTGAAATATTATTATATAAATAGATAATAACAATGATTCTTGTCTATACGGAATTCCTTTGACCTGGTTTTTAGGCTTTACATTTTACCCGAATACAAAAAGTGCTTATCCTAATTTTAGGTCTAAATTCCAGGCCTAACCCTGTAGTTCTTGCATCACTCACATTTACCACGTATAAAAGGTCAGTTTGAAATAATATTTGACCTGGTATTAGGCCTAAATCGTCCCCGGGGTACAAAAGGCTTATCCTATAATTTAGCTAGAAGTATTATTCAAAATTTATAGATCACGTGAAGCCCAACGCAGTTTCGTATCTGTAAGGAGTGCGTTTTGTTGTCTTTTCTCTTAGTATGCTTAGCAATTGAAGCTCGAATAATAAAAATGAAAATAGATACAGAAAATATTTATTAATTTAAAAAAACTTTGAAATATTTTAGTTTAATATTCGCGAATAATATAAATGTAAGTGATAATTGTTATTTTAATTTAAAAACCTAGAATGATTAATTAAAATCCATGTTATGTTTAGCAGATGAAGAACTTATTTAATATCTTTTTACATTGGTAATAGATGACTGTAAACGCATAAGTCAATTAGATACATAACGTGGCTTGAGCTTGGTATTTATGGGGGTGCAAGGGGCTTGCCCCTTATCTTGATTTATCTGATTTAAAATTAATTTAGCAACAACTTAAAAAAAGACTTCTCCCTTAATCTCCATATATTTTTAAAAAAAAATTATTTTTAAAACTTGAAATATTTTATAAACAGAAAGTATTAACAGTTTACATAATAAAGTTCTTTGTTCAAATTTCTAAGGAATTTTCCTTGATTTTTAAAGAAACTAGGAACTAGTTTATTTCTAATTCAATTATTTATCACAATGTAACGTATTATATTAATATACATAAAAAATGTTTTAAATCAATTATGTTCATATTACTAAAAGAAGCTTATTTGATATGTTTTACAACAGGGCGGGTGTTGTTGTGTTTGTGTGGTGCGTATGTGTATTAGTGGTTGTGGTGTTGGTGTGTGTGTGTTAAATATAAATAACAATAGGCATGATTATTAATAAGCACTTTACGTATATATAACTAAAAATAAAAATAAAAATAGTAATAAAAATGAAAATATTATAACCAATATAAAAATAAAAATAATTAATAAAAGTACTTGATAAATTTAAAAATAAAATAATAAAAATAAAAAATAAAATAAAAAAGATCTTATGAATATTTTGAGTTAATAAATTAAATGATGTAAAGCAGTAAAGCATATGAAGTTAAAGCAGTAAAGCCTCGTCTCCATTTAAAGCGGTAAATATCATAGAAAAAAGAGGATGTACTTTATTTAAAAGCAGTAAAGCAGTCAAACACAAGCATTCTAATTTCCCTTTGTGCTAAGTAACACCTTTCTCATGATTTACTGAATTTACCTGCTTTTAAGGTTTGTAATTGTTAATATCATTATAGATTGAGTTAAAGCAGTAAAACATTATGAGTTAAAGCCGTAAATCACTGGCAGTTAAAGCAGTAAAAACATGAGTTAAAGCAGATACGTCATTAAAGACATGAGTTAAAGCAGGTAAAAACATGAGTTAACCGAGTAGTAAAGCAGTAAAGACAAAAGCATCTAATAGTCCTTAATGGTGATAGGTGATACTACCTCTATTTGATTTTATCTGTATTTATCTCTCTTTCTGTGTAATGTTAATAATTATATGAGTTAAAGCTGTAAAAAACATAATGAGTTAAAGCAGTAAACATGAGTTAAAGCAGTATAAAGCAGTAAAACAAAGCATACTAATCCCTTAGGTGTTATATAACACTCATTGTATTTACTGATTACTGATTTTAAGGTATGTAATTGTTGATCGTCTTTGAAATATAATCTTATCACATATGAGAAGTCTAGAATACAAAGTGTTATTATATCAGACACTCCTGCGTTTTTTTTCTTCTCATAAAGTTCTTAGCAAGCTTTAATAAAATTATAAGAAGTATTACATTATTTAATAATAAATGCAAGAATTGTGAAATACGATTTTTTATAGTATTGAAAATATAAAATAATTGACTCAAGAAATTAATTATTATTTTCCTTCGCGCGGGAAATTGGCGCCTGCGGTGGCGCGCCCGCTGGCGGGCGGTGTACGTATTGTTCGACATGTATGCGCTTTCGGGCGCAGACGCGCGGGTCGGGACTGCGCGCGGACGGTGGAAGCGCGGGTCTGCACCTGCGTTGGCGGGGTGACTGTTCTTTCGCGAGGGTCGCATGCTGCTGCCTTGTGTTCTCAATTATGACTCTAAGGGAAGATCACTAATATTAGCTCTGTTTCTATTTGATTAGGGTAGAAAAGTTGAAAAGGTAGAAAAATGCTAATACTCATAGTAGGAATACATCTTTTCCTCCTTTAAAAAATATATTTTTTTTACCCAACTCTCTGATAGTGTCCTATGCTACAGTTCACTGCAGTGTATCTATTGGGTCAGTGTAGTGTCTATTGGGTGATGTAAGTGTCTATGGGTGATGTAATCTTGTATTAAAAGTTTGTCATCGAGTGAATGTTGGTGTATATAGTGTCATAGTGTTGATTGTGTATAAAAGTTGACATAGTGTATGTGTCGCTATAAGTGTCACCTGGTATTTGTGTATATAGTGTACATAACGTGTTGTATAATAGTGTTAGAAAAGTACTAACTCATAGGTAAGGAAGCCATTCCTAAGCAACTTGTATATTATATCATTCAATCCGATTCCTCCATACGCTTATATACGCTAGGGGTAATCACCAATTATTAGGGCTACTTCTTATGCTTTTCATTCTAGAAAAGGCCTGAAAAAGTGGCACTCAGTTGGTCACTATGTGGCACTCAGTTGTCATCTATGTGGCACTCAACATTGGCACTTCATTAGCACTCATGTTGCACTCATTGGTACTCACTTGGCACTCACTACTGGCAAAAAAACAACATAAACTCCAAACGACACAAAACAGCAACTTCCTAGATCCAGCCCTTTACGGTTGATGGGTAACCATCAAAATGTACTGAATCATCAAAATTTACTGAACCCTCAATAAATCTGAGAATCATCAAAGATGAACCGACAAAGATGAACCGTCATCATAGATGAATCATCAATAATGCTGTTTGGAACCTTTATAGATAGCATCATCTAAATGTTGAGCATCATAGTGTAATTGAACCTATTCAAAGATAGGTTCATCAAAAGGACTGTGTAATGGCGTATAAAGTGTCATAGAGCCTATGTATGTGAGTCTGCTGGCCGACCAGTGTGCGATTATCATGGTTTGTGTATAAATTCCTTTCGTAAGTGCACAAGTTCTAATTGGGGTGAATGTGTAGTTGGTGATTAAGTGTCATAGTGGAATGTGTGTATAAATTTCATAGTTCTTGTGTCCAATAGTTGTAACATAGTGTGTTAAGTGTCATAGTTAAGTGTCTATGGTAAATTGTAAGTGTTCCTATGGTAATGTAAGTGTCTATGGTTGAGTTGCAAGTAGTGGGATGTAATAAGTGTCATGAGTGAATTGTGTTAAGTGACAATAGTGGTGTATATTATGTCATAGTGTAAGTGTGCTATGTATGTGTGAGTGTGTGTGTTGTGTGTTAGTGTGTGTGTGTGTATAATCTGTGTTTGTATATGTAAAAAGTTGTGTTTGTTTAAGTAATATTTGTGTGTGTGTTAATTAATTTCTGTGTGTGTAAGTAATCTGTGTGTGAAGTAATCTTGTTGTGTGTGTGTGCGGTGGGATTAAAAATATGGTTCTCAAAAATTGGGTTCTCATAAAAATTAAGGTTCTCAAAATTAGGGTTCTCAAATAAATTATGGCTGTTTCTCCAAAAATAGGGTGGACCCGTTCCGACAGTTATAATAGGTTCTTCAAAAAATTTGGTTCTCCAAAAATTTGGGTCTTAAATAAATTGTTCTGCAAAAATTAGGGTGGGACACGTACAGCGGTTGCACGTACAACGCGTTTGGCGCAACCCTTCTTTCGAAGGGTTGCAAATAATTAGGGTTGCCAAAAAATTATGGTTGCCGAAAAAAAATTGGGTTGCCAAAAAATTAGGGCTAAGCCCCTAAAGGGTTGGCCAAAAAATTTGGGTTCTCAAAAAAGGTACAAGTGCTCAAAAAAAGGTCAAAGGCCCATAAAAAGGTTTCGGCGGTCAAAAAAGGTCAAATACAGTGCTTTTATTTTTTTTATTTTCTTTCTTTTTTATTTTTTTTATTTAAACCGAATTTTTTTTTTCCAATTATTAACACTTTTTTTTTTTTTTTTTTTTTTTTGTTTTTCTTTTTTTATTTTTTTTTTTTTTATTTGCTTCGCGGTCAAAACCGCAAAATTTAGGTCCATTATCCCTCCCTACTACTACTAATAGATTTTCTCGCTCTGAGCTGTAGAAAACTGGTTGTGGTCCAACAGAATATACTAACTCAATACGTAAGTAATTCGTTCATGGATCACAGGTATTTAGGGAACTTGTGAATTTTGATAGTAATAGAAGATATTGTGTTGGATTTGGTGGTGTATCCATTATTATATTTTTTCGAGTCTAATGCACACCTGAATTTGGAAAAATGAACCCATTTTTTTTTTTTAGGCCATGAGGGTCGAGATAGATGGATATCATGAATTGTTTTTAATAAGAGCATATTAAAATCTTTCTATTACAATTGAACTTCAAATAGGATACTTGATGTGCAACTAATTTTGTTATATTAAGAAATAGTTTTCAATACAAAAATTTGAAATGTGCTACAGTTGCAACTTAAATAAGCAATGGCTATTAAGAACTTCAAGATATGTTAAAAAAACAAACAGCCAAAAATTTGTCAGAAACAGCTGATCTCAAAATTACTTCTTCTCTTCGTAGTGGTCTTTATAATTCACAATACTTTGTTTTATTCGGCCCTTTTCTTTCTGTTAGTATATATATATAATTATATAATATATTATATATATTATTAATATTATATATAAATTTATATATATATTATATATATATATTATAATATATGATATATATATATATAGTATATATTTAATATAAATATATTATGATATTAATATAGTAATATT
>JABUQX010056759.1:7500-10000 GCA_015478945.1 Trachelipus rathkii
TATATATATATATATATAATATATATATATATATATATATATATATATAATATTATATATATATATATATAAATAATATATATAAATAATAACAGAATATATGATTTCTCTATTAATTATATTTTAGAAATTCTTTGATTTAAAAAATACGGCAAAATTTTAATATGCTGCACCTTATGAAAAAAAATAAAATAGCAATAATTTAAGAAATATGAGAGAACACTGCCTCCCTATAACTGATAAACACAAAATTTCGACTGATGGTCATTGGCGATGTTTTATTACAAGGTAATTTAAAATCATGTTTCAAAAGATGGGTTTTTGGCGGAAATATACTGAATATGATGAGAGTCGACGCTACAAAAAAATGCATAAACATTACGATATTTGTTACACACTTCTTCCTTTATATCATTGTCCAAGATTTAACAAATTTCTGGAATTAAAAGGAATGTTTTAGTTTTCATAAACAAATTCCGTAAGAGAATAGGCTGACGTAGCCCAGAGTTAAAAAATATAAATCTCCCAAGAAAGTAGCCCGTAGCAATGCGCCACTTATAATCATCCAATGCGCCACATTTGGCGCATGCGCCAAGGGTTGGCCACCCCTGCTCTAGTCCTTATCGCATGGCTACCAACTTAATATATATATATATATTATATATATTATTATATATATATATATATATATATATATATATATATATATATATATATATATATATATATATATATATATATATATATTTTGTCTTAGTTATGTATGAAAGAATGGAAGCACAGAAGTCAAAGTTTTTTGATAATTTACGTTTTACAATGATAATATATATATATAATATATATATATATATATATATTATAATATATATATATATATATATTATATATATATATATATATATATATATATATATATATATTATACACTTGACAACCGCGCTCACGGGCAGAGCCCTATTTAAGAAGGGGGTGTTTGAACGTCACAAAAATATTCATCTAACCGCAAAATTACGCAGGATGAGCACAGAGACGCAAGGCTTTAAAGTGAGGGGAGATTAATTGAGTAGGAAACACAGAAGATTGGAAGAGAATTCCACAGAAAACAGAGGTGGCCTAGGAAAAGAAGGAAGCAACGCGCAGCGACAAGTTTCCTGGATTTACTAATATCAACACAAAAACTCATGTGCCGAACAACAGCACCCCTTGTGCTTCGTGGGCGTCGTAAAGATGGTGGTACGCGAGTGGAAAGTTTCCTCTCGAGCACTTGCCGCTGCGGTACCTATAGAAAAGTGATAAAGCACCACATCGCGCCGGAAAGATAGAGGGTCAAGTGAACTAGAAAGTACAGGACAGTTTATTAGTCTTTTAGCTTTATATTGTCTACCTATCCCAAAAGCCGGGTGAAACAAGAGCCCCCCCAGATATGAAGCAATACTCCATACAAGGGCGGAGAGACCCTTGTATAGCTGGAGCAACTGAGAAGAGGAAAAAAGTCTCGCAGTCTAATGCAGAACTCCCAATTTCTTTGAGGCCGCCCTAGCAGTTGTGATGTGAGTTTTCCAAGACATTTTTTTGTTTATGTTAAGGCAAAGAATGTTTATATTGTCAACAAGGAGAGACGAGAGAACCGTAAAAAGAGATAGGAAAGTTAGAAAGTGTCCCTAGAGAGGAGATTTGTAGAAGTTGAGTTCTTGAAGTTGGGTTTTTAAAGAATTAAATTTCACAAGGTTTAGACGACCCCACCCGGAAATTCTGTCCAGATTAGCGAGAATTATATATATATAATATATATATATATATATATATATATATATATATATAACTATATTTCTAGATATGTATATATATACAAATATATATATATATAAATATTATATAATATATATATATATATTATATATTATAAAAAAAAATGACCAAAGCCGGAATGAAGGTCATAGACTTTATTAATTGAAATTATTTTAAATATTATTTATTATTATTTATTATTATTATTATTATGAAACTGAAAACTTATGTTTATATTATTTTAATTAATACAAACTACAAATAATTTAAATTTTCAACCCAAATTTTTATCGTTATTACGATACCCTGTTACTATTTTGCTTACAGATTGTTATAAAGCTAGTCACCCTTTTGTGTTATTTTTATTTTTATTTTTTATTTTTATTTTTATTTTTTTAATTTTTAATTTTATTTTTATTTTTATTTTTATTTTTACTTTTATTTTATTTTTTTATTTTTATTTTTATTTTTATTTTTATTTTTTATTTTTATTTCTATTCTTTATTTCACATCTATATTCATTTATATTTATTTAAATATGAATGTTTATCTATTTGTACTTATATTAGCATACATATATCCTGATGATGGGCCACGACTTGGCTGAAATCATCGATGATTTAATATATTTGAATTAATAAAAGTTGCTATTGACCTTCATTCCGGTTTGGTCAATCCTTTTTATAATAAAATACGTAGCCTATGAAACAGA
>JABUQX010056759.1:30000-32500 GCA_015478945.1 Trachelipus rathkii
TTTAATTGTAGATGTTAAAATTTTGCATAATTGGCAAATTAATATAAGATGTAATAGAAAGAACATAAATAGGAAAGGTAAGAGAATTAGCTGCCTTCTCCGGGATGAACCACCTGCCATGTTGCGACTGAGGACAATATACTCGGTGCGTTACGACTGAGCTATCCTCTAAAGCCAAAAACTTGGATTCAAGAACAGTTATAAATGCAACCCGAGCTCCCTTAAGGCGAACGTCACCAGGTCCCTCGGCTCTGTCCTATCCCTCGTTCTTTATATTGTAGATGTTAAATATTGCATAATAATCGCAATTATATAAGATGTTAAAGAAAGAACATATAATGGGAAAGTAATGTCGCTAAGCTGCTAAACCGGGATTGACACCGCCATGTTGCGACTTCAGGACATATACCCTGCGTTACGACTGAGCTACCTCCAAGCCAAAAAAACTTGATTCAAGAACAGGTTATAAAGCAACCGAGCCTCCCTTTCTTTAACATCTTATATAATTGCAATTATTATGCAAAATTTAACATCTACAATATAAAGAACGAGGGATAGGAAAGGCTGGACACCTGGTGATGTCGCCTTGAAGGGAGCTCGGTTGGTTTATAACTGTTCTTGAATCCAACTTTTTTGGGTTGGAGGATAGCTCAGTCGTAACGCACCGGGTATATTGTCCTCAGTCGCAACATGGCGGTGGTTCAATCCCGGAGAAGGCAGTTAATTCTTTACCTTCCTATTATATGTTCTTTCTTTAACATCTTATATAATTGCGATTATTATGCAATATTTAACATCTACAATATAAAGAACGAGGGATAGGACAGGCTGGACACCTGGTGATGTCGCCTTGAAGGGAGCTCGGTTGCTTTATAACTGTTCTTGAATCCAAGTTTTTTTGGCTTGGAGGATAGCTTCGTCGTAACGCACCGGTTATATTGTCCTCAGTCGCAACATGGCGGTGTCAATTCTTGAGAAGGAAATTGACTGATTTCTTCCCTATTATAATTTTCTTTTTTTTTTTTATATATAAATATTATATATGTTATATATATATATATATATATATAATATATATATATATATATATATATATATATATATATATATATATATATATATATATATATATATATATAGAGAGGAGAGAGAGAGAGAGAGAGAGAGAAAGAGATTCAAAATTCTTTCACATTTGCAAATTTATTCGTACTTTTTCACGGGAAGTGAGCGGTAAACGAAAATTTTCGTACCCGTAAATTTTCGGATCTTTTCGCTCGTACAGCAAGGTATGAATGCCTGTCCTGGCCTCAATATAAATATTTTAAGAATATGAAAGATCTATGTAATGCCCCATAGCTTAGAATTTTAACTCCTAAGAACGAGTAGGTAAGGAAAATTTCCAATGAATTTAATTATTATAATTAGTTGTTTTTTCAAAATTTATTTTATAAATCAGTTTCTTCTTTCATTTTTAAATTAAATTGTAATAATTTAGTTAACTTTACCGTTTAAATTATTTTCTTTATTAAAAAGACTAAAAAATATTGGGTAGGAGCTACCTACCCTGCCTACTCTAAGTATACGTTCCTTGAATATATACTATATAATATATATAATATATATATAATATATATATATATACTATATATATAATATATATTATATATATATATAATATATATTATATATTATATATATATATTATATATAATATATATATATATATATATAATATATATATATATATATATATATATTTATATATTTATATATATATATATATATATATATATACATATAATTTATAAATGAAAATTTTTTATTGTTGAAATAGAATAATATATACTTAATAATAATATAATATAATATATATATATATATATTATACGTTGTTTGTGGTGTGGTGTTGTGTTGTGTGTGGTGTGTTGTGTGTGTCTTTTCACTTCAAACCAAAAGTTTTGAAATGTTAAAATTATATAATATTATTAAATTATTTCCTATCTCCGGTGAATAACTTTTGACCCTTTGCCATTTAAGTTCCATAACCGGAAAAAGTATTTAAGCATCAACTTTTGGACGGAAGTTCCTTACTTTTGCTCGTCAATTATATAGTATATATATATATATATATTTAGTATATTATATATATATATATATATATATATATATTATATATATATATATATATATATATATATAATATATATATATAGGTATATATATAATTTATAAATTAAAACTTAATAAAACTGTCTTCTAAATAACCGATACATGATGATTTTGGCTAGTTAGGAAAGAATGAAACTGAACCCAGGAAATTATAAAAATGGAATTGTTTTATGGTAGATAAGAGAGAGAAGAGAGAGAGATGAGAGAGAGAGAGAGAGAGAGAGAGAGAGAGGAGAGAGAGAGAGAGAGAGAGAGAGAGAGAGAGAGAGAGAGAGAGAGAGAGAGAATGAAAAGAATGGACATGAGACAGAGACCGAGAGACGGAGACATA
>JABUQX010056759.1:42500-83249 GCA_015478945.1 Trachelipus rathkii
TATTATTATTAGTTATTACATATAGCATATATATATATATATTATTATTATATATATTCTTATTGGTTACATAAATTATATGCATCTAGATACTTGTAATGCTAGGGAAACTGTTTCTTACATATTATTACATATATATATATTGTTGGTTATTGTTATTGCTATTATTATTACATATATATATATATATATATACATTATTATTATATTATTATATTGTTATATATATAAATATTTATATATACATATATATATATATATATAAATATATATAAATACATATATATATATATATATATATAACTTTAAATTTTTGATAATATAAACATATATATATATATATATATATATATATATATATATATATATATATATATATATATATATGTCAATATATATATATCACTGTCTTATATATATAATTTAATATTGATCTCTACAGTATTACATGCTTGGGACGTGAACCTGACCCTAGCAGATGTACGCGTATGTGGGTTGATATATTCACCACAGGAACAATTCTCGTGCTTCACTTTTAGTCCATCGTGGCGTAGTGGTCAAACACATACGCGTACATCTGCTAGGGTCCAGGTTCACGTCCCAGCAGTGTGAAAATTACTGTAGGGGTCATTATTGAATACCTATTACACTGTGATTTATAGCAGTTGTCATATATATATATATATATATATATATATATATATATATATATATATATATATATATATATAAAAATATTTATATATATATATAGTTATATATGTATATATATATATATATATATATATATATATATATGGGGTTTTATATATATATATATATATATATAGTATATATATATATATATATATATATATATATATATATATATATATATATATATATATATATATATATATATATGACTGCAAAATATTGCATAATATTTAAAAAATTCTCTCCTCATTACTTCCTTTATATTATTACTTTTACACCATTACTGCTTAAGACTTCATTAATAATGCTTAACTTCCTGCTTTTAAATAGGCTTCGTCGCATATTTATAATCCAAGGTTATAAAAGAAAAATATTTCTTTTACCGCTTTCCGAGTTTCCAAAAACCGAGTTGAAGTCTGTTCTTAATTTACTTCTTCATTAACACGAGTTTTATATTTTCCTAAGTAAATGTCTTTTTAATTTTAAGGACAAGGTTAAAGTTCTTGTTATATATATATATATATATATATATATATATATATATATATATATATATATATATATATATATATATATATATATATATATATATATATATATATATATAACGGCTGATTCATTAATAACGAAACCTTGATGGCAAGAGAGTAGAACCTACGCACAAAAACATTTTCTGCTATTCTATCCGTTAGATTTCAGCATATACAAACTTTAGAAGTGGAAATGGTCAAGTTATGAGCCAATCGTAATAGGTCGTTCATTCCATTGTGCATCTTAGCATTGAAGTTTTCCTCACAGACTAGTATGTATTTATTGTTGGGATCTATTATTCGTAGAAATCATACAAGCTTATGATACAGAAGTTCAAATTGACTTCCTTAGTATATAGATCAAAATAAGTACTATATATATATATATATATATATATATATATATTCATTATATATGTATATATATATATATATATATATATATATATATATATATATATATATATATATATATGGTTGAAATAAGTATATAGCATGAGCAGCAGTACATATATATAGAAGAAAAATATATATAGATATATAAATATATAAATATATGTTAGTATATATAGTTATAAATATATATATATATATATATATATATATATATATATTCAGCATAATGAATATTTAATATTTATTAAATTTTATAATTATATAATGAAAGATCTCTCTCTCTCTCTCTCTCTCTCTCTCTCTCTCTCTCTCTCTCTCACTCACTCACTCACTCTCTCTCTCTCTCCCCTTTCTCCCATTCTCTCTGTTTCTCTCCTTCTCTTTGTATCTTTCTCCCGTCTTCGTCTGTCTCATCTCTGTTTCTCTTATTCCTTTATCTCTCTCGCTCTCTCTCTCAAAATAATTTTTCTACTTTTTTTGTTGTCAATTTAAATAATTAGGATCCTTGAGGTGGAAAAATTAAATAAAATTGATTCAAAATTCTGCCTTCCTCAATGCTGTAGCACCTACTAAGTATATAAACGCTTAAGAAGTTTCCATAATATATATATATATATATATATATAGTTATATATATATATATATATATATATATATATATATATATATATATATTATATATATATATATTTATATATATATATATATATATATATATATATGAGTTGTTATTAATCTTAAATTGTTTGTTAATTTTTTGGTATTGTAGATAAAGAGAATGTTAATATTACATATACATATATATATTACAAATAAAGAAGATATTATTAGTTATATTGTTATTAGTTATTATTATTATTATTATATATTATTATTGTTATATTATTGTTGCTATTATTATTATATTATTACCATATTATTATATATATATACATATATTATATATTATATATTATTACATATATTATTATTATACATACATATATATATATTATTATTATATATTATATTATATATATTATATTATTATATGGTTATTACATAAATATATATTATTAGCATATATTATTATTATTATATGAGTTAAAGTATATATATATATTATTGAGTTATTATTATATATTATTATTGTATATGTATACATATACTATTATTATTATTATTAATTATTATTTCTATATATTATATTATTATATATTATTATATTATAATTATATATATATTATAGTATATATATTATATTATTATATATATACATATTATATTATTATTATATGTTATTATTATATATGAAGAGATGTTATTATATATATATATATTATATACATATTATTATTATATATATTATATATATATATATATATATTATATTACATATATTATTATTATTATATTATTTATATTATATATATTATTATTATTACATATATATAGTTATATATATATACATATACATATATATATATATATATTATTATTACATTATATATATATTATTATTAGTTATTATTATATTATTATATATATATATATATAGATATTATATTATATATATTATATTATATATATATTTTATATATATATATATATATATATATATATATATATATATATATATATATATATTATATACATACATATATTATTGCTATATATATTGCGTATGTGAGAGGAGCGTATAAGTGTTGCCAATCTTATCTTGAGAACCAACACAATCGCAGCTTCCTTTTATGATTTTGGAATTTGTGGCGCGGTTTAACATTCTATGTTAAAATATTCTTTATTCCATCTTGGTTTGGACAAGTGCTTATATCGATATAATTGTTTATGCAATATTCTCTTTATATATATATATATATATATATATATAGAGTATATATATAGATATAGTTATATATATATATATATATATATATATATATAGTTATGTTATATACATATATATATATATATATATATATATAGTGTTAGTTGTTATATATATATATAATATTATCTATATATATATATATATATATATATATATATATATGTATGTATGTTTATATATATATATATATATATATATATATATATATATATATATCTATAATTATATATTTATATATATATATATATACATATATATATATATATATATATATATATATATATATATATATACATATACAGGTAGAATTTATATATATATATATATATATATATATATATATATATATATATATATATATATATATATATATATATATATATATATATATATATATATATATATATATATATATATATATATATATATATATATATATATATATATATATATATTCCTCTGTCACAAAGGTAAGTTTACTGAATATTTCATGAACGACTGAGTAATATAGGTCCTCCGTGACGTATACGAGTGGGTAGCTAGCTGCCTGGGCTATATATCCATACCAGTTTTAACCAGATTTATAAAGTCAGTCTTGCACTACATTTGTTTATGAATGGGCATGTGTTCTAACCTCGTTACGTTTTTGAACTACATCTTTTTGTGTATGGGCTTTTTTTCTATCTTCGTTACGTTTTTGCGATGCAGGTAAATATTGAACAGCGGTACGCTATCAAATTCTGTTGAAACGTATCAAATATACCACTGAGACATTTGCTTCTTTAAACGAAGCTTATGGGGATGCCACTCTATCGAGGACTATGGTTTTTTAAGTGGCACAAAGCTTTCAAAGAGGGCCGAGAAAATGTTGAAGACGACCCTCCTTGTGGAAGACCAATCTCGTCAACAAACGATGAAAATGTGGAAGTTGCTAGAGCTGTGTCGGAGAGAAAACGCCGGTTCAGTGTCAGACTGATTGTAGAAGAGACTGGTTTGGATAAAAATGAAGTTCATGGAGTTTTAACGAACAATAAATGCGAAAATTTTGTGCAAAACTAGTGCCGAAAGACTTGTCTGTGGAAAAGCGAACCGGGTCAAAATTTATCAAGATTTACTTGAATGACTATAATGTTATAAATTTATAACAGGTGATGAATCATGGGATTTTGAGTATGATCCTGAAACCAAACTGCAAAGTGTAGAAGGGCACACAAAAAATTCTCCTCGTCCGAAGAAATCACGTATGAGCAAGTCCAAGGGGAAAACACTGATTATTGTTTTTATCGAAAGCCGTGGTATTGTGCACAAGGAATATGTACCTTCAAGACAGAGAGTTAATCACATCTTTTACAAAGATGTCTTGGAACGACTTCGAAAACGAGTTCAGCGAATCAGAACAGACATTGCAGAGGATTGGGTGCTACACCACGATAACGCGCCATCTCACGCTGCGCTCTCAACTATAGATTTTCTGGCGAAGAAAAACATTCAAGTACTTCCACATTTTCCATACAACCCAGATCAATGCTCGTGTGATTCACCCTCCTAAGTTGAAATGAAGTGTGATCATTTTGCGACAATGGAAACATAAAAAATACTCTAACACGTGAACTAAACACACTTCAGGAAAATGATTTCCGGTGCTGGTATGAACAGTGGAAGAAACGTTGGAACCGCTCTGTAAGCTTCCAAAGGTCGTGCTCCGGAGATAACTTGTAAATTCAGGTAGGTCCAACACATAATTAAATACGACATCAGTACACTTACCAGTACACTTACTTTTAGGACATAACATATATATATATATATATATATATATATATATAGTATATATATATGATATATAATATATTATATTATATAATATATATTAGTATTATATATATAGTATTATATATTTTTAATTATTATAATATATATATAATCTTGATTATTATATTATATATATATAATTATTATATATATAATATATATACGAGATATACTATATATACTATATTATAAGATATATATATAATATATATATATATTATTATATTATATTATATATAAATATATATATATATATATATATATATATATATATATTTATATATATATTATATGATATAAATACATACATCACGTGCCTGTGTGTGAGAGAGAGTAAGAGTGTGATATTAAAAATTGAACGGAGCTTTGCTCTTAAAATCAGGTCTGCTTCGGTCGTGCAGAGAAATAAGGATCCTACTTTTCTGGATAGAAATCGTCTTCTTTTAATATATATAATATATATATTATATATATATATTATATTATATATATATATATATATATATAATATTATATTATATAAATATATTATATATTGGCAAAATGGTTCATAAATTTTCTATTACAGTGAGAAGAGTTTGAATTATTTTCGTATATATTTATATAATATTTTGCAAGTAATAAGTACTATATATTATTATTTTATATTAGAGAGATTAATTTAAAACATTTGAAATGTTTTTATATTAATATAATAATATATATAAATATATCTTATAATATTATATATATAAATTATATATTATATATTTATACTATAATAATAATAATATGAAAATATATAATTGTAATAATAATATAATAATAAAATATATATAATATATAAATAATAATAAAAATAATAATTAAAATAATCAATAATAATAATAATAAAAAATAATTATAATATATCATAATGAATAATAATAATAATAATAATAATCAATAAATATTTTAATTTCTGTCCATCGTATTTGTTACAGTATCATATGATTAAACAATAGGCAATTTAATAAAAATACAGATAGACGAGAAATGGCTACTAAGGGACATTTTCGTCGAGTAGTAAACCTAACAGTGTACAATTTATTATGTAACAATAAATCATACATAAAACGTTTTATTTAATATGAAATATTTATATTTAAAATAGCTAGATATAATATAATATAAATAATATAATAATATCATATATAATAATAATAATAATAATTAATTAATGATAATATATAAAATATCATACATAATAAATAATTCAATTATACCTAATACTACTAATAAATAATAATAACAAAAATACTACTGCTACTACTACTACTACTATACTACTACTATACTTACTATACTATAATAACTAATAATAATAATATAATAATAATAATAATATAATAATAACTAATAATAATAAAAAATAATAATAAAAGAATAATCAATCATGAAAATATATCATGTGAATGAAAAGAAAAATAGAATAAATTGTTAGGAAAAAATAATAATATATAATAATAATATAATAATAATAATATAATAAAAATAATAAAATAATAATATAATAATAAGATTAGCGATAATGATAATTACTATTAAAAATAATAATAATAATAATAATAATAATAATAATAATAAAAATAATATTAATCAATAGTAATATTGATAATAATAAATAATATTTGATAATAATATGATGATAAATAATAATATTAAATATATATATAATAAGCTCTATAATAAGATAAATAATTTGAAATAATAATAATAATTAATAATAATAATAATAATTATTGTTTTTCGCATTGATTTACGCTTAAATAAATATTGTAGTATTTTTTCTATTCTTTTTATTAATTCATTTATCTATTATTATATATAATAATAATTATCATAATAATAATAATAATAATATACATAATATATAATATAATAATAATAATAATAAAATAATAATAAATAATTATAATAATAATATGAATAATAATTTAATAATAATTAATAATAATAATAATAATTATAATAATAATAATAATAATTAATAATAATAATCATAATAATGATAATAATATAAATAATATTCAATAGGAATAAATGATAATTAAGCAATAATAATAATGTACTAATAATATAATATAATATAATAATAATAATAATAATAATAATAATATAATAATAATAATATAATAATAAAATAATAATAAAATAATAAAATTGGAAGAATAAACCCTAAAATTTAATAATGAACTACTAATTTAATAAAAAAAAATATTTAATATGATTACTATGGAATAATTATAATGTAATAATATAAATGAATAATAATATAATATAATAATAATAATAATATAATCAATATAATAATTAATAATAATACCCTACTACAAATTAAATGATAAAATAATAAATAATAATATAATAATAATATAATAATATATAATAATAATAATATAATAATAATAAATAATAATATAAATAATAATATAATATTAGTACCATCACATAAATTTCGTTTATCATAGCTTTTTTCGTTTGTAATAGAACAACAAACAATTATTAAGTTATGATATTAATTATTATTAATATTTATTATTAATTATTAATAATAATTAATTAATAAATGACGCTATAGGAATTATCAACCAACTTCGTTTGAGAAAATAGGTTAAGAAGGTAAGAGAAATGTCCTCGTTAAGCATTTTGATAAAAAAGCTTCTGAAATTTCTACGAAAAGACCAATGGTGGTGATCCTGAATCATTTTTTAGGGAGATTATCCACGCCATCTATATACCCTTTACGAGATTGGCTCTCCGAGGATTCAGTTAGGGTGAATTGCTTAAGATAAGGGAATATGTGCATACGGAGGATATTTATGAGTTCTAATTATGAGTTCTGTAAATTATGTTAAGTCAAAGACAATTACAGTTCCATTTGAGAATTTTGAATATAAAGATTTGACTACTTACTCTAAGGGTGTAAATAGCATGATGTTTTAGCATAAAAAATTTTTGAAAATATTGTTGTGGGTTTTCATTATTTTCGGGGACGTAAATATTAATCATTTTTTAATAATTTAGAGGTGTTAGCAAGTATTCAATTTGCACAGCCCCATATCTGAAAAAGACGTAGAGTAGATGAGAATAAATAAGACTATGTAAAGTTTTTTAGAACATATATTTTTGGAACAAACATTCTTATATAAAGGAATGCCATATTAAGCATAAGCTTAGTTTGCTTGAGACTATATTGTGTTTTTGAAAGAATAGATTGTCATTAAAGGATAACACCTAATAGCTTGGTACAGACGATAGCGATTTATAATTATATCTTCTTGTCTCTTACATTTATTGAGCGGTAATTTTTTTTTGCGTTTAGGAGAGTCGTTTGCCTCCACCATGTTATAATGTTTTTATTCATTCTTTACTTTGCATTTAAGTGTGTTTATATATAACGGTCTGATATTAAGATTGCAGTGTCGTCAGCATATTAAATGTGTATGAACTGGGAATTTGAAAAGTATTTGAATTATATTATTAAAAATAGCGCCTCAGTATAGAGCCCTGAAGGACACCGTGGGAAACTGAAGCGTGTGAAGATGATGTGTCTCCTAAGTGAGCGTATTGTGTTCTGCCCGTCAACATAAGCCTGACTACATTGTACGTGAACCTTACGGATGCCTATCCTCTAAATTTGCTTAAGAGTAGATTTGTGGCAACTTCATCGAATGCTTTAAGAATCTAATTAGTAAACTAAACACATTTTGTTTTTCGTTTTAGTGGCAGTGGGTATAGCTTTCCGTAAGGAATATAATAATCTTTGTTTGCGGTTTTTTGGTGCAGCTAACTGATTTTGTGAGAGAGCCCATTTTCATGCATTAATTTGAGCAAGTCGTGCGTGAACTATTTTTCAAAATTTTACCAAATTGTATGTAGGATTGAATTTTTTCGGGAGGAAGGTTTCAGAACTCTTGGGAGAAGGGGTAACTTTTGCAAATTTTAATTCAGTTGAATAATGATATAGTTCAATTGAGTTGTCATAGAGGGCGCCTAATAATAATAATAATAATAATAATAATAATAATAATAATAAAATAATAATAATTATATAATAATAATATAATACTAAGAATTATATAATAATGGAATAATAATAATAAATAATAATATAATAATAAAATATAAATAAAAATAATAATAATAATATAATAATAATAATACTAAAATAATAATATTTAATAAATAATAATAGTAATATAAATAATCATAATAATAACTAATAATAATAATAATATAATAATAATAATAAATAAAATATATATATATACATATAAATAATAATAATAATGATATGTAATGATAATAATAATAATAATATATAATAATCTAATAATGATAATAAAATAATAATATAATAATATAATTAAAGGAAATTATAATAATAATAATCATAATATTATTTAAAAATTATGGGCATAAATTTAATTTATAATTATAATTATAATTATAATTATAATTATAATTATAATTAAATTAATTAAAAATAATAATAATAATAATAATAATAATAATAATAATAATTAAATAATAATAATAATAATAATAATAATAATAATAATAATAATAATAATAATAATAATAATAATATAATAATATAATAATTATCCTTTAGATTTCTTCTGCAATTATTAATTTGATTTTTTTTTTTCTTTTAAATATCATATATCTCTAGATATATATATATATATATATATATAATATTATATATAATATAATATATATATATATATATATATACTAATATAATATATAATTTATTAATATATATATAATATATAAGTATTATATATTATAATTATATATATATATATTTATATATATTATTATATTATAATATATATATATTATATAATATATATATTACTAATATTATATATATAGTGTATTAATATATATATATATATATATATAAGTATATAATATATTAATATATATATATATATAGTAATTATATATATATTATATAATATATATTATATTATAATATAATATAATATTATATATATATATATATATAATCTTATATAAATATTATTTATATAGAATATTTTATATATATGATATATATATAATATAATTATTAATATATTATATTATAATAATATTATATAATATATATATATATTATATATCGTAACTAATATATATATATATGTATAATATACAATTATAAATATATATATATATATATTTTAATATATTATATATTATATATATATATATTATATAAATATATAATATTATATATATATCATTATATATATATATATATTTATATATATATTCTCGAATATACTGTTAATTAATAACAAAGAACATTTCTTGACAAGGTAATAGAGAAAATTAATAGTCAGGTAATCAAATTGGGTTGTTGAGAAAAATGTTGGTGGTTTCATTTCATGGTGATTTTTCCGGTCAAGTGTTAACATCTGGAGATCGACTTTGGTAGAGATATGATTCAAGTTTGTTATCCAAATAAAGATTTACTAATCGATTTCGGTCAAAATCTTCAGGAGTTGTGTTGAAAAGTTGTCATCCCGTCTTCTTTACGATCTCTAAGGAGATTCTGCTCTTGTTTTCTTCTTAGACTCTGACTACCACCCAAGACTCTGAGTCTGAAGACTGACCTTGACAGAGATATGATTCAGGTTCGAAATCCGGATTAAGATTCGGCAACCTATTTCGCTTCAAATCTTCAGGAGTTGTGTTAAAAGGTTGTCATCCAGCATTCTCTACGTTCACCAGCAAGGTTCTGGCATATTTTCTTTTTAAGCTGCGATAAACCTCTTCACAGAGCATTTGAAGAGTCTTTATAGGTTGATTTTTTCAGTTACAAGAAAAACTTTTCCTTGATTCTTCTTTATTCTTTTTGTTCTTTATTCTTTTTATTCTTCTTTAATCTTTTTGTTCTTGTGAACATAGTTTCAATCCACTTAGGTAGATTACTTGATTTAATTTTGCTGGCACTTATATATATATATATATATATATAATATATATATAGTATATATATATATATATAATATATTATATATATATATTATAATATATATATTTTTTTTTTTTGATACGTATATATATATATATATATATAATTAATATTAAATATATATATATATAAGTTATTCAAATTTGTTGACTGTTTTTATTATTTATTAAAGTAATACGTTTAATAGTAAATACAAACTGAGACTATCTCTCATTGTTCTTTCTTAACAAACAAACAGACAAAAAAACAAACAAACAAACAAACAAACAAACAAAAAAAAAAATAAAATAAACATAAATAAAAACATAAAAAAATAAAAAAATAAAAAATAAAAAAAAACAACAACCAACAAACAAAAACAACAACAAAAACATAAAATAAACAAAAGATAAAAACAAAAAAATAAAAAATAAAAAGTAAACAAACAAAGAAACAAACAAACCAACAAACAATAAAAAACATAAATAAAAACAAAAAAATAAAAAAAAAAAAACAAACACAAACAAACAAACAAACAAACAAACAAACAAACAAACAAACAAACAAACACAAACAAACGAACAAACTATAAATGGAGAATTTTTTTTAACAAACTATTGGTTCCATTCAATTGCAAATTTTAAGCAATAAAATTTAAATATAAAATTCACACCAGAAGTAAATGAGAAATACTTTAGGTTAGAACTGGTTCTGGAGATGCATGAACTAAATCAGTCAGAATCGGAGTTGTAACCGGAGCTGGACCCGAAGTTCGGAATCTGAATCGGTAAACTTTTAATTTTTATCAACTCCGGTTAATATAATTATTACCGATTTAGAAAATCGTAGATGCAAAAGCCAAAAATCATTATTTATCTACATTGACTCTCTGAATAAATATTTTCTACATTTTTTTTTTAAAATTATTTTTCTATGATTTACAATATTGAAACACTTCATTTAATTATAATTTATAAATTAATTTTAATTTATAATTTTTAAATTATAAATTGTTTTTTTACAAAACTTTTAATAGGTTATTCAATACCACTAATAGGTTATTCATCACTATTTCAATGCCACTACAATTAGTGATTTCCAATAATAATAATATAATAATAATACCATAATAATAAATATTATACAATATAATATAATAATAATAATAATAATAATAATAATAATAATAATAATATAATAATAATAATAATAATAATAATAAATTATGATGACAATTATAATTATAATTATAATTACAATAATAATTATAATAATAATAATATAATAATAATATAATAAAACTATAATAATAATAATAATAATAATAATGTATATTAGTTTTGAATTTAAAATGTAAATTTCTTCATTTAGTATTTGCAATACATAAATTAAATATCAAACTCTGTCCCCTTGTAATGTTTTCCAAGCATGACCCACCCTGGGAGGGTAAAATCCTCATCATCTGAAATTAACAAAATAAATGTTTTACCTTGGCTTTTATATATATATAATATTATATATATATTTAGATTATATCTTATATATAATATATATATATATAAATATTAATTATATTATATGTAACATATAAAATATATTATATAATATATATAATATATATAAATATATAGATTTCTTTATTTAAACCTAGTTAAATATTCTATGAAATTTAAATCGAAAATAGATAATAGATGATAGGTAATAGAATATATTATATATATATATTTTAATATATATATATATATTATATATATATATATAGATATTATATTATATAATATATTGATATATATGAATGTATCGCCACAATATACAATAAGGAAACAAGTATGGGATCATCGGCACAGAAAAACAAAATTAGTTATCCTATGTTGATACTCTTTTACACTATATAATTATATATTCTATAATTATATATTATTATATATATAGTAATATAATATATATATATATAATAATATATTTATATATCTAATATTATATATGGATATATATATATCTTATATATTAGTATATATATATATAGAATATATATATATATATATAATACTATATATATAATATACTTATATATATATAATATTATATAATATTATACTATATTATAGTATATTATATTATATCTATATGATATTTATAATATATATACTATATATATATATATATATATTAATATATAATATTATATAATATTATAGTATAATATTAGTATAGTATATGAACTAGTATACTGTAATATTATATATTTATATATATATATATATATAAATATATATATAGTATATTTAATATATATATATATATATATTAATATATATATATATATATATATATATATTTATATATAATTAATATATATATATATAATATATTTATATATAATATTATAATATATAATATATATATTATTTATATAGTATATATAATTATATATATATATATATAATATCATATATATATATATTCATATATATATATTTTGTGTGTAGGGGTGTAGGAGTGTGTGTGTGTGTGTGTGTGTTATGAAAAAAGACGTGAATGAGAGAATAAAAGAGAGCATATTAAGATGGTTTGTTTATATGGAAATGGTGAAGGATAGTCCGTTGGTATGGGGATATACAGAGGTAAATGTTTTGGAAATTGACCGCCTGGGAGGCCTATGTAAAAGTGAATTGAGTCGGAGTAAAGTAATGTCTGAAAGAAAGAAATGCGAATTTGGTTCAAGCGTGAAGAGTGGTGCATAGGAGGAGTGAATGGCGGGGTTTTGTGATAGGTCATGGTAGTGGAGCTGGAACAGGGGTGAATCCTAACATTGACGAGATGCCTCAGTTTGAGTATGTCGCAGAGTTGTGAAGCCCAAGGGTTGATTTTTGTGCTGAGACGGGTTAGCACAAAAGTGTATGATAATGGATATGCTTTCCTTTCGACTTACGTCATGCTCTTATTCTTAACTATTTTATTTCTGGTGTTTGTTGGGCACTCCATTCCCAATCTCGAGTACTAACAGATATATATATAAATACTAGTATATTATATATAATATAATATATATATTATATTATATATAGTATAAAATATTAGAATATATAATATAATATATCTTATATATATATATATATATATATATTAATACTATAATATATATATAATATATTAGGGCGTGATGTTCCAGAATGGAAACGCCGCGCCACTTCATATGCGGTACACTGATGGAGAATAGTAGCAAAACACTTTATACACGTATGCTCATTGCTCAATAACGATTCGTTACGGAATTATTAGCGATGGAACCAACCTACTAAAAAGAGGGAGTTGAGATGCGTTGCAATCTGTGTGGAATTCTGTATGCATTACAGATTCCCCATAACAACACGATTAATATCTTATTTCAGACATTTATAATACGCAATCTTATAGAAGGTTTTCGCAATAAGGTGTTCAAAGTGCCACCCCCCAGCCCTGATGCATGCATCGGCACCTCTGAAAAAGGGCATAGTCGTCGGACTAGACATTCATTTCTCTCTGTCTGTAATATCTGACACCACCTCTGCCCTCTGATATTCCATTCCCATTGAAGTTGCATTTCCCGAAACGTCCACTTTTGTGACGGCAGCTTCCCAGTAACGCATTTAACAACACCTTCTGAAATTTGCGTCGCTTACCAGGAAAGAAAGTCCGAGCAGTCTAATGTCCGGCGAACTGAGAGCAGGCAACAGGCCTCTCCGACCTATACTCGTACAAAGGGTAGTAGTATTAAGCCAGGTACGCCTGCGCTTGTGCCTTTCTAGACAAGTGACTGCGGCAGCGCATCTAACTCAAACATTCATCTTTTAATGTGATCGAACATTTAACGAACGGCAGAGCATCCTCAGATTATCACTCCGATACTCATTACGGCAAGAGAAAGTGAAGATCCTCATTCCTGCACTTCAGCTGATCCGGTCACACGCGAGATAACTAAATCAGAGGAGCCAGGAAAGAATTTACTCACAGTCAAGACCCGAGTCACACGTAGAATTTAAATTCCAATGTTATGTAATGGTGCTTCTGATTGTCATAGAGTTCCTGCGCTCACACGTACAGTTCTACTGTCTATAACCCACGTCTGCAAACGTTGAGCTTAAAATGCTTCTTCCTCGGCTCCCACAGCCCACCATCTCCTGATAACGCGTCGCCTATCCATCTAGACTGAACGTCACTAGCGCATTCGCACAAGTCGCCTCCACGACTTCTTAGTCGGATACGTACGAACACAGTGATCGTAACACCTTTCCAATATATTCAGTAGCCCTCCCATCTGATTGCCTACTGTTCTCACATTGCATGCAAGGCTAGCAGCCACAAAGCCCCTCTCAATCCGTAACCGCAGATCTAGACCGCGAGTTGCCCGTCAAAATACCGAAGATATCATGCACGATGGCGTGCATAGTAACCGCAAAACTCCTCCGCAATCCAACAGTTAACTCTCCCAGTATCCATAGTGCTGCATACTCCTCCTGGAAAAACAGACCTATGCATGAGAACCATTCCTCTTGCACTATTGCCGTAATGCACGCCCCGCACCTTCACATGCCCTTCCCTCAACCCACAACCTACCACCCACACACACACAAACTGCGTTGGAATCCATCGCTGTTGATCGCCATCAAAACACGATGCAAATTATATATCCGCGTATTACTACACGACCAATACTTAAAACAATTGAAGATGAGATCACACCTATATGTTGTAAGAGAGCTACCCCTAGAATGAGGTTATCGCGATAACATTACACGGAGGGAAAACTCCCGGGTCGTCCCTTACCCACTCACTACCACTAACATCCTCTGCGTTCTACGTCTAACACGTCTAGTTGCTGATTGAGTCGCAAGTTTTATCTTATACAGTGACTGTGAGAGCTGCATCTCCGACACGAAACGTATAACAGCAATACAATAAAGCTACCTAGGATAATATCATCCCATTTTCCATCAATGTACCCGTATATGAAGTGGACACACGCTTCATATTGCCACACATTACCCCGTGACTACTCAATCGCCAGCCACACATACTTAAGTTATAATCTAGTAGCCTTACATTAGCTACCAGATCATAGCTATAATCACGATTATAAAACTATATAGCCTTTAATATATAATATATATATACTAAATATATATATTATAAATATAATACAGTTAAAATCTAAGCTTCTATACTATATTATATATGAAAATATATATATACAGCTTTCTTCTCAAAATTCAGGTTAAGTTGATACTATTTCAATAGTCAAAATTTATTTGTCTATTCAAGAAAACATTCAGAAAATAATAAAACTGTACAGTGTAAAGATAGTTGGCGCATTTTTCTTGTGAAGCAAAAAGTAAGAAAAAAAAAATGCTAAGGGAGCATGTTCATTGAAAGATCGTGCCATGCTACCACTTCGAAGCCGCCCGGTTAAAAGTAAATTATTTGCTATTAGTATAGATATGGGACACCAAATAAAAAATATGATTACTAAAAAATTAGCAGTAAAAATACCAAATGGCAACATTGAGAAAAATAGAACAAAGTAATATAGCAACTTTTGTAATATTTCAAGGTATCGAAATCAATAAAAGAAATGGTAGCATAGTCATGGTAAGGACAA
The DNA here is from genome assembly GCA_015478945.1 of Trachelipus rathkii. Lineage (NCBI taxonomy): Eukaryota > Metazoa > Arthropoda > Malacostraca > Isopoda > Trachelipodidae > Trachelipus > Trachelipus rathkii. The sequence continues at coordinate 59,435 of JABUQX010056759.1, forward strand.
TATGATCAGTACGATTGAAAAAATTACAATAAGACAATAATCAAGAGCTTGTGAAAACTGGAAACTGCGTCAACACTTGATCTATTTTTATTGATTCAAATCGAAGTAGTTCTAAGTTGATTTTCAATCAACGGCATAAAAATATGAAACATTATGTTCCTTATAGCGTTAAAGCATGATTGCATACATTAGGTGAAAAGTTGACATTTTACAATATTCTTGCAGAAATCTATAAACAAGCAGACCAAATAGCAAAAGGTAGAACTTGTCCAAAAATAATTCCAGTTTAAGCTTGCTAGTGGAAAAGTGAGTTATACCGAATTTCTCTCCCCAACAAGTCAATGAGGAGGAAAAATGAAAATGCGCGAAGAATTGATTAAAAATCCTTTGCTTGCAACAAAGAAAATTTAAGCAGAGGACTTAACTGTTGGAAAAGTTTATAAGAATTGAAGTGAGAATTAACCTCTCTAAATTAAAAGGAGGATATTTAGCAAATGACAAAATTTTGTGAAAGAATAGAAAAAAAGCATGTTAACTAAAAACCATATTTGTTATGGGACCATTATATTGCATCAATGATTCTGATAAAAAATCTGAATCTGATAAATTAAGACTCTCCTTTCGTAATAGGACTTAAATAAATAAAAACGATCGACATAATCCGGGCTCAAGTCAGAGTTCATCAGTTTCAAGATTCTGTTTGTGTATCTTTTAAGAAATGAAGAAGACAATTTGCAGGCAATGGAACAAATTGGAGCACAGGAAAATAATGATAAAAATAACAAACATTCAAAAAAGAATTTTCAAGCTTCTATTCTGTTTAGAAAAATACAAAAATAAATTATAGTTAAGATTAAGTCATAATAAAATCGCGCCGGGAAACCAATTTAACAGTACAGACATATCCTTGATATTATCCTAAATTGCAGTCCTACTTACGCATTGCAGCTATGAATCTCACAAGTGAGTGTTGTGCGATATTTTCGAATTTAAAAATAATAAAGCGAATCTATATTCATGAAAAAGATTTTGTAAACAAACTTGTTTTAAGAAAACAAACAATAGATCACAGAAAAAATATTTTACATTTGTTCAAATAGTACAAAGGGGAATTATTTTAAAAGTAAATATATAATTATTATTTTATTAAAAAAAAATTAGAAATTTTTTTGAAATTTGAGTAGAATAACCTCTAAAAATGATAACGGAAATCGTTCGTCGATATAATCCACCTTTGATCATAACATCGAATTAAGATGTGTAAATGGAAATGGATTATAACTAAGAGCTGGCGTCGGATCAGGAGCTGGAACCGATGACGGAGCCAGAACCGGAGTCTGAGCCGTAGCCGAACAATTTTAAAACGATTGAGCCCGAGCCAGAGTCGGTTAACTTTAAAATGATGGAGCCGGAGTCGGAGCCTGCGGAAAATTTACTTGGCATTACCCTTACCCTGGTTGAGAGGGGTTACCCCTTCTTCGGCATAGATTTCATGAGCTCTCGCTTCCTTCTGGAAAAAAGATTGAAAAGAAAAACAGTTTACGGAGGCAGGGTAGAGTGCATGCTCAGGAACAAAATTTTGAGAATTCCAGGAGGGATACAGTTAGGACCGTACGTTTTCTTAGTGCCAAGCCCAGAAAGAGCAGAAGTGATTCTTCAGAAGAAGGGGGTGTAGAAGGAGGTATATTTCTAAAATAGTCTAAAATCGAATTAGAGGCAATGCTTTGAGAGAAAAAGTGAGCTTTAGCAGATCTTAAGACATTAGTACTGCAGTCAAAATAAACAAGAGGAGGGAAAGAGGAAGAAACAAGAGAAGGGAAAGAGAAAAAAACAAGAGGAGGGAAAGAGGAAGAAACAAGAGGAGGGAAAGAGGAAGAAACAGAGGAAGAAACAAGAGGAGGGAAAAAGGAAGAAACAAGAGGAGGGAAACAAGAAGAAACAAGAGGAGGGAAAAAGGGAGAAACAAGAGGAGGGAAAGAGGAAGAGACAAGAGGAGGGAAAAGGAAGAAACAAAGTTAGAGTCGAGGAAGGGAAACCAGAACTATTGTTGCACACTCTAAGAAGAAAAGTGTTTTAGTAACTTGAAGAATATGGCTTGAACGATTGCGGGGTGAAATCAAAGAAGAACGAATTTCTGGAGTTTGATAACGGCGGTATTTCTTGACGCCTGTGTCCCAGCGGCATCCGATGAATAGCACGAGAACACAAGCAGAGTTAAGTCATGATTTATTAGCTTTAGTCAAAAGAAAGAAAATGGAATGCACTTCTTCATTCCAAAAAGAATAATCTCTGTTATGTGATCTGCACACTACGAGGGACCTCCACCCCTACCCCCCTTCAATCCACTGAGTCAGCAATCACCATTACAAGGATAACCAAAGAAGTACAACTGCAAATCCGACTAGTTAACATCACCAAAAATACTTAAAAACGTCCATTCATCAAAGGCGGGAGTCCGTTCCTACGGTATACTTGAAGCGGTAGAGCAGAATGCAAGGATAAGGTGATCTGAGGAACCCAGAGGTGGAATGAGTTTAACAGTGTAGTGAAAAGGAATGGATGTTAAGAAAAGAACTAGTTTTTGTTGGGTTCATCTCCATGTGGATCAGGGATACTTGTAGGGGTTTGCACCATCTGCTCATTTTTTTTAATACAAAAATCATTAACGAATTCACCAGTTGTACCTTGAAAACTGGAGGAAAGCAATTAGAGGTGGCGAACATTGAAATCACCAAGAGTGATGTCTTCAGAGAAAGATGAGGGAATGAGTTCTGTTTTTGAGTTCTGTTTTAGAGTTCTGCTTTATTCTGCTTTTGAGTTCTGTTTTAGAGCTCTGTTTTAGTTTTGTTTAAAAGTTTTGCTTTAGAGTTCTGTTTTAGAGCTCTGTTTTAGAGTTCTGTTTTTATATCCCCTTTTAAGAGCTTTGCTTTAGAGTTCTGTTTTAGAGTTTTGTTTTTAGAGTTCTGTTTTTAAAGTTCTGTTTTTAGAGTTCTGTTTTTAGAGTTCTGTTTTTAGAGTTCTGTTTTTAGAGTTCTGTTTTAGAGTTCTGTTTTAGAGTTTAAATAGTCGAAGAATTTAATATAGTTAATAGAATTAGGAGATAAATTGGTACAACAGATGAGTTTTAGCTGCAGATTGAAAAAAAATAAAAATAAAATATAAGCCATTAAATAAAAAAAATAAGGAAACTATAAATTGGAAACAAGAGAACAAAATTACATATTTCCGTACTTCCTATTTTCGTACTTCCTATTTCCGCACTTTCTATTTCCCTACGTCCTATTTCCCTACTTTCTATTTCCCTACTTTTATTTCCCTACTTCCTATTTCCCTACTTTCTATTTCCCTACTTCCTATTTCCCTATTTCCCTACTTCCTATTTCCCTACTTCCTATTTCCCTACTTCCTATTTCCCTACTTCCTATTTCCCTACTTCCTATTTCCCTACTTTCTATTTCCCTACTTTCTATTTCCCTACTTTTTATTTCCCTACTTGCTATTTCCCTACATATGCACATCCATCTTTTTCTGAAAGTTTGGAATAGAAACAATTGGAGGAAACAGAATAATGCTTACATTTACAGCGTTCTAACATCTGAATTTAGATTGGGAACAAGAGATGAAATCTAGAAGAAGATAGAGGTGATGTTTAACTTCATGTGATAATGAGGGAGGGTGTGGAGGAGGAGGGGCTTTTTTTTAATCCACCCATACTGATTCCCTCTAGGCTTGGTTTTTACATGTCAGTTTCTTAAATAACTTGTAAAAGAGTGTATCCCTGCAATATTGCGTATGGTGTGTGTGTATGTGTGTGCCTACTAAGCAAAACAAGGCCATAGACACTCCAATGTTGGAAAGAGACACTCCTATGTTGGAAGGACACACTCCTATGTAGGAAGGAGACACTCCAATATTGGAAGGAGACACTCCTATGTTGATAGGGTTGTGAGTGAAGGGCGAAAGGAACGAATCATTGAGCACCAGAGTGCATAGATATGTTTCGTCCAATCCTTAACATTCCATATGCCCAACGTTTGGTAATTTCATCTTTTCAGACTGCACTAAGTGATCCTCATGTATTATTATTATTTGTTATTATAGATGTATCTATTCATAAATCTATTATTATCATATATCTATTATATTATTATATTATTATATTATATCATTTATCAAATAAATATTATTCATTATTAATATTATATTATTATTTATAATTATAATATTATTATTATAATATTATATATTATATTATTTTTTATATTTCTATTAATTATATAATATTATTATTATTATTATTATTATTATTATTATTATTATTATTATTATTATTATATTATATTATTATTATAATTATTATTATTATTATTATTATTTTTATTATTTATCATATTATTATTATATTTTATATTATTTATAATCATTTTTATTTCATTATAATTAATTCGTTACTTATTATTCCCAATTATCAAATTATTTCTATTATCCAACATATATATTATACACATAATCAACCCTATATTAACCTACACATTAATATATATATATATATATATATATTATATATATATATATATATATATATATATATATATATATAATAATTTTAAAATATATAAAATTGGTCCATTAAATATATAATATAATATATAATATAATATATATATATATATAATAATATATATAATATATATATTATATACATATAATATATATATAATATATATATAATAAATATATATATTATAATCCAATATAGTATTTAAAATGTTTTATCTTAAGCAATATAAATATAAATATTTTAAATTATATTTTAATTATTAATATAATATATAATATATAATAATTAATAAATATATAGATATATATATACTAATATATATATATAATAATTATGCTATATAAGATACCTATATATAATTTAAATATACTAACCAACTTGACGGACACAATTGTCTAATATATTAATTCACCATATATTATTATAGCTACAGTGACTATCTATTTTAAAGGTGAGCTTAAAACACAACTCATCATTTGGCGGTGCTTTTACATCTTTTTTTTTTCTTTTTTACAAATTGTGTCTTTCCATTCGTTTCATGTTTTAAAACTTCCCCAAAAGTAAATAGAGTGCTTCAGGTTTGCTTCTTTTTTTTGTAGTTATATCAATTCTTTTTTATGATTAATGTCCTATACATGTTTGTTTTTTACGTGTATAGACTTTAAAAATGCACACAATATGAGAGAGATATTCCCGAGTTGTTTTTATGTGTGATAAGTTTTACGATCGTCGGTTTAATAATGTCTGCTCACATTGTAGTATTGTTTTCTGACTCTGGTTAAGTGAAATTCTTTTATGAAATATGTTTTCATTCTCAAGAATATGATATGAAAACAGCTACGTATGATCACACATTTAAGGAGTAAAAGCGGAAAAAAGCAAAGCCTTTATAAAGGAATAAAAAATAAAGAGAAGTTCACGTTTTGAAAAGCGCCAAAGAAGTGGATGGGAGTCTGGCGTCTAGCGCACTTCGTAATCCTCTTTAAGGCGTGGTTTGCTTGGAAATTCAGTTCACTTGGAATCTTTACATGAGATCAACATCCTCTTCGAAATCTTCTCTCTCTCCCTCTTCCTTTCCCTCTCTTCTTTCTCTTTCTCCCCCTCTTCTTTTAATCTTCCTTTCCTCATTTTTTTATGTACCATTTCTCCATTATCCAAAAAAAAAATTTTATTACCTAATCAACTACACATATTTTGCCTACCTATTTTTATTCTTTATAACTTAATTTAAGTTATTATTAACTTATTTTTTTGTAATATTGCTATTAATGTTTCTATTACACCTCATATTCAAGCTGTGTTAAATTTTTGTCTTTTTACCTTGAGTAAAGTTCAACTTACCTGTTTATACTTGATTTCTTTTAAACTGTTTATAAGTAGTGCAAACCAAGTTATTCATTTATATATAACAATAACTAATATATTATATAATATAATATATATATATAATACATATATATATTATATAATAATCATATATACATTAAACATAATATTATATAATAAGTTATATAATATAATATATATATATACATATATATATGCCATTTAATCGCTGTTTGTATGCTTTTTTCTTCTTTTCAGTTGCATTTAAAGAAATGATTTTAAATGATTGATACAAATAGTATGAAAGTTTCTTGGAACTCTAAATTATTATTTTAAGTATTCAATGTAAGTCTGTTATTCTGAGAGTGTGTGATAATACTAATGTATTTTTTAATGAAGATTTATAACAATGAAACAAATACATTTATATCAGCTAATGTAAAAATGCATTTTTCTCTGCATTTTATTTGTTATCGTATATTTAATTAAAAAGGATTAGCGTTGACGGTACAATTATATTATTGTTTATATTTGTTATTGTTTTTGTAATGTAGCAAAATTATATTTTGCATATAATATTTGATGTAACATAATCTTATAACAATGTTATCGCTTTAAGTATCATGAGCTTAATTATAATATATTCAAGTGTTATTTTGCTTATAATTTTAAAACTTTCGATTAAAAAATTATTTTATATTTAAAAAACAAAATTGATTATGAAATTATATATTTATATTACATACATGTAATATTAAATAACTACCTAAATAGATAATAAAAGTGACAAGTCAAATATGAAACCTAATTTACTTCATCATTGGCTCTTGCAAGAGTGATGTTGAACTTTGAAATAGATGCCTTACCGATGGTAATAATTATAATATTAATAAAATGCGCTGCAATAAACTCTTTTATACATTTTTGCCTTTTAAATATATTTTTTCATATCTCACGCCAATTCAATAAAGCAAAAGAAGAATGTAACTCTATCGTCTATGATTGTCGTTATAATTTTATAATAACACACGGACATACAATGTGTTCAATTTGTTTCAATATTTTAAGGTAATACTAGTATTATAATCAAATACAAAATAACATTTAACAATGCACACTTGCATGCAAATGTCTTGTCAATTAATTTCCGCTGTGGCTACTAGAGTGAACCAGCGTTTAATCTCATGGGTCAGCGTAAGACCCTATAAGCAGTTTATATAAACAACAATTCAATCCGATAACACACTTCCCACACATATCTCACTCGAGTATCGCTCACGCACGTTCCCAACTGCGTCCTAAGCTATATATCCGTATTCTATCCTTGCCTTGCCAATCCGCGTCCTATCATAGCTTTCTCCTCAACAAAGAACTCATACCCTTCTATCTACTCGTCTCAACAAAACCACTTTAGAATCGCTACACTTAGCGTGACACGGTATTTTAGCAAAAAACAAATTTACAATAGATCATACTTCTTGGCTTTAACCGAAATTACTGGGACACTGCTGGGCTCTGTGGTCCGACCCCAGACTTTAGTCTTGTCTAGAATCCGGAACCACGTCTCATGGCAAACCAATGCAGTCTTTCTCCACGAACACAGACAGCACGGAATGCGCGCCGATCGCCAGATCACAACTGCCTCTAGTCTGACCACATGAAGTCCACTTATTCGCCTCTTCGATTCAGTGGTGGCATCGGAAACCTTTCTACCACCAGCACAAGGGAAAAGTTCTTTGAGACTTAAAGTATGCAGTAACCTCTCCACGCAAACATTTTCTATAGCCAGCCACCTGTGGTGGCTTAATCGTTATGCTACCACTTTTTTCAACTCGAGGCACACCAATAACGCTTTCGAAAACGTCTTATAATAATAATACCTACGTATAAGTAGCGCCAGATTCACATTTCAACACACACACAAACACATATATTATAATTATTATATAAGATTAACACACTATATATATTACCTAACATAATTATAGATAAGTCCTAGCTGCTCATTATCTACCAATCCTCTCAAAAACTTACTCTTCAGAATGATAATTAATACTTGAAGTGATCAGAATTCAAAAACTCTAATTTCCGCAAATATATATTAAAAACAGTTAATAAATATTATAAGAGTATATTATATTATAATATAATATACTATAATAGTTTTCAAGATATATAATAATATTATTTATATACTCTCTTATCCCTCTATATATTTACTATATAACTATATATCAATATATTATCAAGCTTTACTAAAATTCCATCCTCCCTTGGATACGTGAAACATACCTGAATTTACTACCATACCTAGTATCACTCTAATTCTTTCATATAAATAAATTAAATCTCATATATATAAAATGTATAAAATAACTGTATATTATATTTAATATTATATATTATAACACTAATTCTTGGAGTCCATCGCCACTCTTAGCTTAATATAATTAATATATAATTATTATTATATTATAATATATATAATAATCCAAATCACTAAAACACGCCTAACGAGCTCGTTGAGTTTTTGTCTTCACATTTCAATTATAAATATTTCTATAAAGTATAAGATAGTTCACAGTTCAAAATTTAATTTTTTTAATAATTATAACATTTTGAATGAATTTGGGATCATTTAGGCTACCATACATTGATTCTTATCAAATGTTTTCAATCTCGAATTTGAACTATAAACACGAACATTGCAATAACACGCACACTCACACCTACACGGCGTCGACTACCAACTTTAACCTATCGCCACCTACACACACAACTAAACAACACACACACAGCACACACACTACACCACACAACACACACAATACACACACATAATCAATATTCTAAATATATATATTATAATGTATATAAATCTATAACAACTACTTAGCTGACATATAATAGAAGAATATATATACTGTATCTAATTATAATACCTATAATAAGTTAGAGTACTATGTTATTACCTATTTAATGCAAATCTAATATATATAAAAAAATATATACCTTATAATAAATATAATACACAATAATTTATATATATATATATATTTATCTTAAATGCGTAACGACACGCGTCGCCTCTATATACACCTCTGCCGCCATATTACATATATTGTTTGTAGTAACACCAGATCAGCCATTGAAAACATACATATAAAGAAAGCAATCTTCTGCGAGAGTATCCATAAGTGCAGAGAACGTGATTGCAGTATGTCACATAAAATGAGAAAAGAGAATGTGAGTTCCACTAAAAAGACTATAAATAACTTCACACTTCTTTAATCATACTAAACAGCTACCATAACTCGTATAACAGTCTTCTCGAAACCAAGCCTAATCCGCGCGAAAATAGCTTTCTTTCATAGTCGAGCTGTGATGCATGAATCAAGAGTTCCGAGTCCAAAAGAGAAAAATATGCTGATCAACTGACAGAGCGCGAAAGCCGCTCCTGGGCCATGAAATACGATAATATGAATAGAACTCAACGTGTAAATGTTTGACTTCAGGTGACATTTTTTTAAAAATATATTTACCAGTAAACCATAAAATGACCACCCAATTTTAAAAGGCGAAATATAATGAATACGTGTAACACACAAAGTCCATAACGAAAAAAAAACTCATGGCAATTTTCAACACGTAATACGTTCTAACTCATATCAATAAAATATATATCCCCCAAACCCAATTACGGCGTTGAAAATCTCCCGCCTATATAATCCTTTAGCATTTCAGGTAGTGTCTTTATGGGTTATTTTTAAAACTTTTCATATCTAAGATTATATTATTAAATAATATATAATTACTATAATTATATATGATAATCACTAATATATATTAATATATGTAAATATTATATCATTAATAATATAATTATATAGATATATAGATATTAATATTAATATATATATATATAGTATATCGTAATATATATAATTTCTATATAAGATATAAATTAATTTATATAATAATATACAGTATATTAATATATGAAAATCATATACATATAAGAGTACTCCCAACTACTTCTATTATATATAAACATATATTAATAATATCATATTCTTTGAAAGGAAACTTATTAAAAAAAATATTCGGATAAAACCATTATTATTTAATTTTTTAATATATATATTATATATATTATATATATTTAATTAATATATTAATTTAATAAATATTATAATATATATATTTTATATAATATAAATAGCAAACTCATGTACAATATTATTGTTGTCATATTACTCTATCTCTCGTTCTTTCTGAAAATTTACATCTATCCATAGTTTCTACGCAAATTAATTTTTCTTCTGATCACTTCTGGCACTTATGACCTAGTTATCTCCGTATATTATATTATAAATTATACGTTTATAAAACTGTAATAATGGAAAATAGTTACAAATTTATATTCACTTTTTATTATACTTTATTATTACATTTTTAAAAAATGTTATTAAAACGGACTAAACAATAAATATAAGTTCAAAGAATTTTCCTTTATAATTTGCTAGTTTTTATTGAAGTAATAATCATAAAAAAAAATTTAATAACAATACGTATAATGTTAATTATATTACAAAATATTTGTGATATTATTATCTATATGTATAAATAACATTATATATTCTGAAGAGAATAATAGAGTTACTATTCTCACATGATAATTGGATTATAAATTAATTATATGAGAACATTAGTCTATTCAAGGACGGATGAGAATTAACAATACAATTACAATTTAAAAGAAATTTAAATCTCAGGCTAACATATTATATATTCAACAAGATTACTCATGTTTAGTAATATAGAATTATTATGATATATATATATATTATATTGTGATATATTTTACAATTAGTCAGTAAATAGAGATAATAATATTAATAATTAGAGTTTCAGAATATATATCGAATAAATATACGTAAATAAATTATATGTTACTGATTATAGATGTTGTACACACACATCTTTTGAAAAACATATATCAATTATAACACAGATTAAAATTTGTGAAAATTATACGTATAACATAATCTAGACGAGGTTTAACAACAGAGAGGTGCGTAGAAAGATGAGGAGGAGAAACATATAAACCATGGAGGAGAAATAATATACTTTAAACGATATCTCTCACAGATAAGGTCCACACTTCATCTGACTCCTGCATATTGAACACATCTATGTTTTACGATATTATACAAGTTAATAATAATACATTATTGCATCTATATGAGCTTTAGTGACTGCGAGTGCCATATATATATATAGTACTCTTAAAAATAGTAAGAAACAATGTAGATATATACTATATTTATCACACAAAACTTTACTAACAGCAAAAATATTTATTACTATGGTATAGTATGGATAAGGTATTAGTCATTCGTTAGATAATCTTTATATTATATATATAATATAGATATAGATATTACAATATTTTACAATAATGAGTCAATAATTCAATATTAAAGATATAAAATTAGTCATTCTATTGTACAAGATTAGAAGATATAAAATATAATTACGACCTAATAAATACATTAGTATACGAATTTATTTTAGGAGAGATTAAAATAATTAAGTCTCACAAACGTAATAGAAGATAAATAGATTATGAAGAACCCGTAAATTCTGTATCTTAATGATTTAAAGCTGATAAGAACTGTCATTATGTAATTTAAATTTGGCATCTCATAAAACCGACATTTATTAAATATGAAAATACTAAGAGGCACTTAACAGTGAGTTATTAAATACTGAAAGAGTTGGAGATTATTTTGATTTATAAATATCGAGTGTATTATGGAATAGACTATCTTTAATCAAATTATATTGTTATTTATACATTAAAATATTATCATATATATATTGATATAGTTTTTTATCATTATATATTATAATATTATAGACTTGTTTAGACTTGTATATAATAAATGAATTGAGTATGAAACGGTACCCTGCTATTTATATTAGAAAATTGTTGTGAGATTTTGTTGAGATATCATGAAGAAAGTTTGAAAAACATAGTACGAGTAGTCTTGCAAGGTGTAAAAAGGGACCTTTGAAAGCAATCATATTGATGCCAAGGCGATGGTGTGGGGAGAGAGAGTCCGCAGTTTATAAATTCAGTTACATTTTATACATTGGTAGGCAAACTGGGATACCTATCAGAGTGTTTTAAATATAAGAGCTCTATATAGGAAACAGAGGAGGCTTGGAGTTTAAGTAATAGATAATTTGTAAGTAGTTTTAGTAAATAGCCTTGGGAAAATGTAACTGTGAGCGTTTGGAAGACTGTTATAAGAAGTAATTCTTACCCGGGAAAACTATCGTCGTAATTAAATAAATTAGTAATAATGTTCAGAATTCGTTCATTTTTGTGTATTTTATGAGCTCTCTATGGTATACTTATATAAAGTTGTGAGGTGGGATATAATGAATAGATATGTAATACTATAATATTATATAATATATACGTAGTATATTATTTATTATTATATATATATGATATATATTATAATAATTAAGATAATAATATATGAGTAGATATATAGTATAGTATATATAGAGTATAAGGATATATTCTGTGACCATATATATATATAAATATGATTAATAATATTATATTTTAGTGTTATAGTATATATATATTAGTATATATATTAAATTATTATAGTATTATATTATATAGAGGTTTAATATGTAGTATGTATTATTATACTATATAGTATAGTATATATAATATATATAGGGGTAATTATATTATAGAATGATTAATATAAATATATATATAATATATATAAGTGAGTAGTTAGTTAGTATTTAGTTATTTATAGTGAGTGTAGTATTATTGCCACCGAATTCTCTATATACCTGATGAGTGAAGTTAGTGGAGTCTATATACCTGACATGCGAGTAGGGTATTGTAAGGAGAGAAATTGTGTTATCAGATTTCTAAGCCATGTGAAATATTAATTCAAAGTATATGATAAATGGTGCATGGAAATAATGTATTTATTCACAGAGCCTGCTTCGAGCATATATCTACATATTTATTAAAATTTCCGCACAGGCTACGTATATTATTATATATCACACAATACAAAGTAGAAAGACACTTAGTTGAACAAAAAAAGAACATATTACCGAGACACAAGTGTAAGAGTTTTATAGTAATGTTCTATAAAAATAGATATGTTGCTCGATTAGTAATGTCTATTTATATGCGAATTATTTTTATATTCATAATACAGAGAGAGACTCATAAGATACTACCCGTAGCATAAAAAACACTGAATGAACAATATATAAACTGACACACACAACTGTATATAGCTAACGCAAATATATCTGAAGTACTCCACAATTTACAGAGCTGATAATGTAAATCTTCAACTCTCGTTTAGTCTCAGACGATCTAACAAGGTAACTAAGAGATAATCTTCAATAGAATACACTTTTTACAACCACAATAGAGCTACCTCTAGTTCATGATATAATATATAATATTAATAATAATATATATAATATATAATATATATATATATAATATATATATAATAATTAATATAATTATATATAATATTATATTAATATAAATATATATATATATATATATAATATAGAAAATTAAATATATATTATATATATATATAATAATATAATATATATTAGTATATAATATATATACTATAATATATATTAATAATAATAATTATATATTAATTAATATTATAATATTTATATATAATAAATAATATTATTATTAATATATATTAATTATATAGTATAATATATATTATTATATAAAATTATATATATAAAATAATATTTAATATTATATATATAAAATTATATTATTATATTAATATATATATAGATATTATATTATATATATATATATATATTATAGATATTATATTATATATATATTATAGTATTATATATATATGTTAGAGTAATACATAACAAACAGCCGATCAACTTCTAGTAAGGGAATTTATTCAATTTACTAGACTGATGTATACCAGTTGACCTCTACTTTAATTAACAATTAAATATTAATACTGTTTTTAAGAATCCTTTATGAGTATTAATATATTATTAACTATTAATATATTATATAGATTATTTTATATTATTTACTCAATAATTTATATTATATTATTCATATTTTTATTACCAAAATAACAACAAAAACTCTTTTCTCAAATGCGAAAATATATCCAAAAAAAAAAATAAAAATCTCCTATACAAGAATGATTATAGATCATATATACCCCATGTCACACATGTCCTCCTACCAGGATATTAATTTGCTTCTCTTTTCTTTTTCTGTTATCCTATGACGTTTTTCACAATTTAATATTAGTCTCAAATCTTTCCTTCTGTATTTAAAGAAGATTAAAACATATTATAGTATATAATAATATAATGTTTATTATCTGATAACATCTTCTCCACTACTCCTATCACTCTCTCTTACTCTATCTCTCTCACCCTCTCTCTTCTCTCACTATCTACTTTCTCCCAAAACCAAATTATCCCAGCACTTCTCTTAAACTGGATGATTACAAAATCAGGTACCAGCGTCACTCTCCTATCTCTCACTCTCACTCTCTATCCCATATCTCTCTCTTAATCTCTAACACCGATGCTGAGGGTAAGGTATCCTCACTTCACTACCTGCCATTTCTCTCTACCTCTTTTCTCTCTCTCACTCATCTTTCTCTTCACTTTGTTTCTAATCCATATCTCTAAATTTTACGATTTCTCTCTCTCTCTTCTCTTCACTCTCTGTCTCTCTTACTATCTCATCTTCGCTCGCTTAATATATTATTTTATATATATATTAGATAAATGATTAAATTAATATATATTATATAGATTAATAAATTAATTAATAATGAATATAGATATATAATATTATAATTATATTAAAGTATATATATATATAAATATATTATATATAAGTCATTATTATAGTAAAAGATAAATAATATAATACTCATATTTTATAAATGAGCGGGAGAATTTTATAATGAGCTAAATATATATGATTTAACTATATATATACGCTTGTTTATGAATCACTAATATCTACAAAAATTTTTTACTTCGATTATAGAAGTTCTATTATTAAAACGGGACTATAGTTCTCTGCAAATCGAAAGCTTATCACAAAATACAAGAACACACGACATTATACAGAGACGACCTAAAATCCATAGGCACAAAATGATAATAAATCACACATAAACATTACCACAAAGTAGAGAGCTGATAGATATTATCTCGCACTCTATTATATATATTTTATATATATAAGTGTGACTCTTACTATCTTTATCATAGTTAAATAATTAACATCAAAATTATCTTTTTTTTCATTATGTCAAGAGTACATACCGAAAATATTAGAAAATTAATATACTATTTTTGTATTCATATTCATTTTATCATTTTCATTTAATAAGATTAATAAATGAATATGACTGCGAGAATTTTCTGATTGTAGTCATATTACAATAATTAGCGTAATATATTTTCATTGAGTTATTAATGTGTATTAGAACATATATACTGCATATTATTATATTAATTATATTAATCATATATATATTATATAGTTATATTAGTATATTAAGATATTAAGAATTGATATAGGTTCGTATACGGATAATAATATTATTTTTTTAATTAATTTTTGGTTGACTCTTTTAACTATATTATATTTAGTTAATATTTTATATATTTATGACATAATAACCAAAAACATGACTATTATTATTATATTTAATATCAAATTTTTATCTATTTATTTGTTTAATTATTTATTATGCATTATAGCACTTAGAAATAAGTAGGTATTTAGGTTCTTCCGTGTTAACATTAAAATGAATGACAAACGATTTAAATAAATTAAGAAAATATTTGCTTTAAACATTAGTTAATTAATATAGCAATATTCATCTTAAAGTCATTTATAAATATAAATATATACTCGTGAATCTATACTTATTACCATTTACTTTACGCTAACCATATACCTTTCCTTTGAACAGATTTTATTATAACATTATATATATGTAGTTAATATAGTGCTGAGAATAGTGTACCGCAACTAGCATCTGTATATATAGAGGTATCGTGCTATGACAGCACTACCTAACCTGAGCACACGCAAGCACCCACCGCACCGCCAAAAGCAGTGCATCGCATCTTTATTTAAAAAAAACCATCACTAACTACTTGAAGTTTGTTGCCCAAAGATGAGTAAGTTAATCTACGTCTAACTGCACTAATCACAACTTACGTTTTTTCGTAACCAAAACTATAACTAAATCTAATTATTGATTTTCTACTAGTTCAATACGAAGTTTACTTAGATTATGTAAGCAAATATGCATACGATTTCATATTCACCATTTAAGCGTATGAATATCCAGCATTAGGGTATATTTTATATATTGTTAGTGTATCCAGTGATTGTTATCTTAGTGATATGTTCTGCAATATATGTAATTTGTTTTTGAATGAGAGTTACAAGTACTGCATAGATAATATGAAATATGTACTAATAGTTTTATTCATATATCTATGGTATTAGGCTTTCCAATTACTTTTTGTACACGATCTAACAGAGTGGTGCAGGTGGCTCATATTCTTCTATTCATTTGATTGAAATTATTTTTAGGTTTATCTTAAAATTATAGTAATAATTATGACATATATTATCTGCCAAGGTCACTTACATTATTATCACTCTTCGGTTATACTTTAGATATTATATATAATTAAGCTGAATTAAATTAAGCAGATAGAAATTAGCCCTAGTTCACAATTATTTAAACTTCTAATTCCCTAAATTGAACACCTTCTAAATATTAATAACTATTTTTAAAGCTTTTATCATCACTTTATTTTCAACTTCTTTATCTTTCGTTTTAAGCACTAAAGTAAAATTTTGTTTTATTTATAAAAAGGTTAATTGAAATAATTGTCTACAAATAGGATATGAAGAGAAGAGGCCATGACTCAGTTTATTCTTGAACCAAGATCAACGCTTTTTCTGAGACTTAAGCTCTTATTACATGACATTATAGAAATAACTTTAATTACATTAACTTATACTTCTATAGAGCTTATTCTGTATAAATACAAGGAAAGACTATTTAATAGAAGTAACATATATATATATAAGATATATATAAAATAGTTATAGTAGCAATAGGGTAGTATATAGCTGTAGTTTCATACTATATCCGTAAACTAAAATTGATATTTCAGAGGAATAAACTCACCTTTTACTTCATGCTAAAAAATTGAAAGTAGCTCTTGATACGATACTATAAGCAACCACGCGGAATCAAATCACTTTAATATATTAGATATATTACTTAAGGTTTATAGCTTTTAGGTTGTTAGTAATCATCACAGTTGTAAGGTTACCTTGGATCTAAGATATGGTATAATTCAATATACAAGGAAAAACATATTATTAGTCAACACTAAGATCAAATATGGAGTCTGCACATATGTGTCAATGAGAGAAATAAAATCAAATCGTGTAATATAGTTATCACTAATTGAGAGTCTTTTATATAGATCACTTTAACGGATCTTAAATATTATACTCAAGTAAGATTTCCTTAGAACATAGTTGAATTTATTAAGAATATAATAAAAAAACTTGATAATAAACAATAATATAGGTATGCATAGTGTTTAATAAAACTCAAGAGTTTTAGCAATTGACATTATTTTGTGATACTGTGCATATAATACGCATAGTCAGATCATAACTAGTATGAATTGATGTATGGATATAGTAACTTAACAGATTACAATATATAGTCTAACATTATCAATAACTTGATATAGGATATGAGACATTTACAAGTTAATATTTTGTACTTTCAAACTCTTACACATCTGATATATAGTTATCCGAATACTTCTTGTAAAATTAAATATATCCGACATAGTTTCACTAGGAAACTACAACTACCTCTATTAATAAAATTAATTAACCTGAGACTATACCATAAACTTACTCAGACTTAATCCGATTCCGACTATCGGACCACCTAATTTCAGTAAAAAATTATCGACTACCACGTAATCTATCTCACCGTGAGCTCGCCATTAAAACGCTTACACCAACGACTGTATTCAATCACTAAACATCATGAATACGCGATTAAAGTTCGTTGAGATCACATCTTTTCAATCGCTTTAGTCGGTTAATACTGAAAAAAACATAATTTACACGATCAGATCACTTTATAACGAGGTTAAAAAGATTTCTTCCTCTACTCACTCCGAGTTAACCGTGAACTGCTTAGACTACGAGATATAGACTACTAAACAAAATATGAAGGTGCCATAACTCTTGTAGCTGTACAAAGAATAAGTTAAAGTCATTCACAAGTGCAAGAAGAATTTGACAATCTGTGTTTGTTTAAACAAGAATTCATCTAAAGCGACTCACCTCCTCCAATAGCGCGTCCTTCAACACAATGTTTCTTCTTTTTATAGTCTTTACTCTCCGGGTCATCTATCTACCATATTTAATGTGTCACAAAAAACAGAGACCTCGGAAAAGACGCAGCCGACTGTTTTGATGGTGAAGTGTTGCTATCCTGTAGCCAAGTCCACCTCCATCCCCTCGTGTATAAACTATTCACTATCTTCTATTGATCTCTAAGGGAATAACTGAGCACATCCCACTCACATTTTGTTCTCCGTGACAAGCGCTACGCCACATGTTCCTAAATCATATCCGAAAAAAAGATTACAGCCTGCTCTCTATACCTTCCACAACTACTTACACTCATCAGCTTTTATACTCTCACTAGTACGAAAATACATCACTTCCTTCAGCTAGAAAAGTAGTCTATTGACACACATACCCATATATTCTCACTCATCACACGTTATCTTCGACCACTTCTGGAATTCTCCATTCTCTCTTCCGAATGTCGCAGACCGCTTTTTGTGTCAATAGGTACCATCAAAAAAGACGCTGCCTATTAGACCATCTATCAACTCCTGATCAGACTCGTGTGTCCGCGTGTGAATATGTTTCTATGGCTCAGTGCAATTTATCTGGTATTCAATACTAAAGATTATGGCGCCAGAACCAGGCATCAACACAGCATTATCGATTCTCGAACAGGCATAGTGGACCCCGATTAGTCACGTATCATTTTACGCTACTTCTCCACCTCCGCGTCCCTTCTACTCCTTTTCTATCGTTGTCCTACCACATACTTGAATGCTGTCTAGCTTTCTTTTCAATCGCGTGTAACAATCGTCTTTTGTATTTGATTGCGAGCACATTCTTCAACTCTTCCTCTTATTATCATCAGTATCCAATAGTTTGAGGCCATCTGGGTAATACGGATATCATTCTCTTCAGCTACTGCACTGCTTTATTTTCAGAAATCGATTTTTCTCTCTCCCAACATAGACCACATCATAACTTCTCACTCTCTACCTAACACAATCTCGCATGTACAATGAAACCACAATACTAACGCATATCTCAAAGTTTTCCTCCCAATACTGTTTCATATCTCGTGCGAATCTTGCGACATCCGTACTTTTAATGCGTACTGAATTTCTCAAATCTCACTTATCGCTCTAAGGAAAGTAAGTGCGGATGCGTCCTCGTCTCCATCGAAGACCAAAGTGGAAATATCAACTTTTTTCCAACAACACTTATTCACCATTCATGTGAACACAATCTCCTCTCCTCACAAATACACTTTCGAACCCTAATCTCCTACTCATAGACGCTGCCCTACAAAAGTGGAGTTTTTCTGAGAATTATTGAACTGCACTCGAGAACTTTCTTTATCCTCTTCCAGTACCGCTTCAGTCCATCACAACTGGTCTTATCTCTGTGCAATGAATCATATGCGTTCCAGTTATATTCTCACGCTGTAAAGAAACTACTATAGAGTCTATCACCCCACTCCAAGCATTTTGCTTTGAACACAGGTTCCGTTTCAGACGTTAAGAGCAACAGGAGCTATATAAACATAAAGATGTACTTTCTCCTTAGATTCACTTAACCTACTTACACTGATTACTCCAGAGCGCTACAAAAACTCCAATGTTCGATAGCTTCTATCCTCTTTTTCTATCGTTTGCTATTCCAGGCGCAGTGGTGTTCTATACGTCATCTTCTATTCCACTCGCCGACACTCCACGCTTTTACGACAACATCAGATTGTAGTTTCCATTTCAGCTAGCACAAGGGTTTATCTAATATGTTCACTTCCTAGCAGTCATATCGGATTGTGTGTGTCTAGATTGATATTGCGTTGAGAACACCCTCCAAAGGCTTAGTTAGAAATGCTGCAGCGCGAAGCGTTCTCTACAAATATGTTAGCGCTTCCTCGACCACTTATGCTGTGAACTCGTCCATTCTTGTCTGTGTTTCCATGCTTGCAATTTATAAATCTACTCTCCCGTACACACTCTATCAAAGCCTGAGTCGATAGGAACTCATCTGAGCCGTAAATTTGCTCTAGCGGCAATTATTAGAATCAGTTATTCGTCAATGAGAGATCACAATTACTATCCCCCTTTCTATGAATTAGGGCTTCTCCCTACCGATGGAGTTCTTTTATGTTCTTCAGAATCTTACCATGAGTAAAGTCACTGTTAGTATTTTATTATAATATAAAAGAAAATATAGAAAAATAAGAATATAAAAAATTATAATTAATAAAAAAAAAAAATAATACGTATATATCCCAGAACTATGACACAGAATAACGTTATACACTTTACGACACAATTTGTCACCTTAGGTCTCAGATAAACACTATTATATATCAATTAAACGCGGTATTAATTTTTTGCAATTGTGTGCAAAATTTAGGAGACCACTATAGAGTCACAGTTAAACATCGTCCATCGATTTACACACACAGCCTTGTCATCCTTAAGTGATTGAAGTTTACAACTCATACTAAAGGAGTTATCACAATTCATAATATTTTGAGTATAGTATAGTTATAATAATTAATTTTTATCTTATGAATATATATATACTCTTCTATCTTGATATATATAAATGTTATACTACGAACATACTACATCAAACTCGAGATACTTCCTACCTCATTAGTAAATACATAATATCAGATACCTTAACTACCTAATCACCGACTCCTGAATGCCGAACCCTACTTTCAAATAAATTATTATAGACTTACCTGATCATATCATACTTACTAAAGACATTACCTGGAATACTCGACTATTATATCAAAACTTCATCCGATGCGAGTATGTCAGCACGTAATCACACTTTATATTGATCTCTCTCTACGGACACATAAAATAAGTTTAAAGTGACGACTCCCGAATCCCGACTCCCGACTCCCGGACTCACCGACTCCTCGACTCCCGAAATACTCTATCACACATTGAACACTCCTTTTCTCGTCTGGAGAACTAGCGTGTCTGGGATTACTTTGTTGCGGCGATAATACTCTCTTTCTGATAATAGAAAATGGTCCCTACGCGATAGAGGTATGGAACTATTGCTCGAATCTTTCTTGATGGTTTCAAGGTTTCAAGGGTGAAGTCAACAATTGTCCTTCTGCTCTCAAAAATCACAAATCACAGACAGTAACTATAATTTTGCTCTCTCAGCATCTACTCTATACCATGAAGTTGGTAAACTTTATTTTAACAGAATTTGGGATCCTTTACCTGATTAGTCGTTATTAGTTGTATATATCAATTGAATCAATAATGGAGACAGAATGGGAATGGCTGCAAAAAAATATTGCGCTAGATCATTTTCTACAGAAAAGGTTAACTATTATGTTATCTGCACACATCAAAGGAAGACACAATGATCTGGTTGGAGAAACAGATATAATAAACTAAACTTCTCTAATGACTATTACTACACTATTATAATAATTTTAAATATACATAGAACACGTCCATGTAACATAGAGAACATCTATAACATTTATTACTTCTTATATATACCATAACAGTATAGCATAAATAATAGGATTCATATGTCAATAATTACTATTAACAGTTATGGAGTACGTGCATATATAAAAAGTGGCAGGTAAATCTAACGTTTAGGTGCAGCCCTCATTCTCGTCCCACTCTAGAGGTTCTTTCCGCGCCCAACCGGGTGTAAACTAGAAGAGGAGATGATTTCTGCATATCTATAATTATATATATAATATGCCATAGGACTATCACATAATAACATTATTATATAAGTGAGAGATGCGAGAGTATACAATCCCACAAAATCCTTGAGATATATCATATATTGGAGTATACATACGCAAATATATGATTAATAATCACTCGATTATCTATTTCTAAATTATGATATAGCTAGATAGTACCACAGGCGAGCCTATCTATCGGTTTATAATCTAGAAGCTATTACATACCTTCATTTCGTTAGTGATAAGTTATATAAAATAAATCAATTAGTTAATAAGGTGTACGGAAACCTTAATTTGCAAACATAAACTTTAGATTAGGTCAAAATGACTGTATATTACCTCATCATTAAGTAGTCATATAGGTATAATATATTAAATAAGTTTCACTAGACATGTATATAGACTAGAATTTATCAAAAAAAGCTTCGTCGGTAGAATTATAATATATTTATAGAGAACATTATTCAATATATATATAGATAACATGAGCCGATAACTAGCACAAAGCCAAATATTGCTCCATGAATAACCTACACCTGGATTAATATATTGCAAGCTACAACAACTTATAATATATATTTATAACTATATTAATTTATGTACTGTTATATTTACATATTTGAGTATGGACTTATACTTATCACAATGTCATAGCTATTATTGACACTACTCTATAGATGAGTATTTTCTATTATTATTGTTAACTATTATATCAACCCAATATATGACTTGGTATACGTGAACCAATCAAAAATTATTATATACATCCACAAGAGTAAGACCTTATAGTTTATCTGACCTACATAGTAACTTAAGTTAGAATTAGTGCATTGCTAGGCAGATCAGTTGTTCGCGATGCGCGTGGTACAAGACCTATGCAGCCCGAGGTGTCTTATTTCTACAGAATCAGTCAAGTATTGCTGAGGAATTATTATGGGACACAGAAATTAGACAGGATTATATTATTAAATACTAACTTTATTTGAAATAGAATATGGATAAATCAATATCAGATCACTGTATCTACAATGTCTATCTTTGGTTTCTCTATACGCTTTACAATATCTTATAGGTGTCTCAAAAAATTAAAAACCCAATAAATAAATAAATAGATATAAAATTTATCATTTATTATAGATTATATATAAGATATATGTGTGAATTAAATATTACTTTTAATTGCTCATTTCCAAAAATATAGAATAAAGAAATATATGAATTTTATTTATATCATATCTTCATTTATTAGCTTTGATACATACGATTTCTATATAATATGATCATACTATTACACAACGTCTACCAGAGTATACATGCACTATTATTCACAGCAATAAATATATTTAAGCATATTAAGATATAGTGAGCTTAATATATACATATATCATATAAATATATATACCAAATACGACGGTAGTATATCGTAAGGGACATCGAAAGACTGGCCATTAATACTCCATTATTATATGTACCACACTGATTGGCCTATATGAATATATTCTGAGATCTTTTTAGTTCCACACATTAATTAATTTATCAATTGTCTTTTGGTTTTGAAAAACATGCTAGGCCGCTTACATACTCCACGACGCAAATAGACCCGAATGTTTTGAGCATCTCCCGTTTAGTGTTACACTTGACTGACCTCAACAAAATGCACACACCCTACTTCAAAGCTACACTTTTC
>JABUQX010056760.1:0-37500 GCA_015478945.1 Trachelipus rathkii
TTTGCTCAATTTATATT
Source organism: Trachelipus rathkii (assembly GCA_015478945.1). Classification (NCBI taxonomy): domain Eukaryota; kingdom Metazoa; phylum Arthropoda; class Malacostraca; order Isopoda; family Trachelipodidae; genus Trachelipus; species Trachelipus rathkii. The sequence continues at coordinate 18 of JABUQX010056760.1, forward strand.
ATATTATATATAAATATTATAATATATATATATAATTTCATACTAGAACTCTATTCAATGCTTTCGACTTGTCTTGAACCACAGTTAAAGATCATATCTCTTATTGGTCGCTGTGTCTGGTTTCACTTCATATATTATATTATTATCACTAATATATTATATATATATATATAAGTATATATATTAATATATATATATATTTATTATAATATTATTAATTATAATATAATATAAATATAATATATATTGAGCTTAATTTCCTCCTGCCTAGGGAAAGTTAAACGTAGTATATATTAGTATATATATATATTATATAAATATAATATATATAATATATATTATATATATATATATATATATATATTATATAATATACACTATATTAATATCATATATTATATATATATATAAATATTAAAGAGAGAGAGAGAGAGAGCGAGTGGAGTATATATTAATATATAATTATATACTATTATAATAATATTTAATAATATATATAAGATATATATTATAATATAATATATATTATATAATATATAATATAGTAATATATAGTATATACAATATATAAAAAAATTTAAGTGTAATTATTAACTCATGTAACGGTAAATATGAGAGCAGTCATATACTAGCAACCACGCAAATGTCATAAAACAATTATCCTCACCATATTATTATATCATGAGTAATATACGATATATATGACATACACTTAAATTATATATTAACTGCATAGTAAATTGATTAAATATCTATTATATATATTATATTATCTAATATATAATTATAATCTATAGTATATATATAATTATATATAGCTATATTAAATAATTATATATACTTAATGATAGTGAGTATATAATATAATGACATATAATATATGATATATAATATATGATATATATATTAAATATTATTATAATCATATATTAATAGAGATAATATTATATATATAATTATATATAATAAATAATATATATTAATATATATATATATTAATATATAATATATATTAAATAGTACAATTTCTCTAAACATATTTGATATATATAATCATATATTATTAATATATGTACTTAATATAGATATATATTAATATATATATATATTAATAATATATATTATAATTAATATATATATTATATATATAGTTATATATAATAGATAATATATATATAATCATATAATTAGATAAAGTGATTAAATTAATATATATATAATTAGCCTATATATATATATATATTAATAATATTAATATTTTTTGTTTTTAAATTTAACGTATAATATTAATTATAGTAGAGTTAAATTTTAAATATAAATGCATATAGTAACTTTTATAATTAAAATATTAAAATTGGAAGCATTTAAAATTAGTAAATATTTAAATTTAATTATAAAAAAAATTATTTATTTTATTAAATTAAGTAATTTATAAATTAACTATTTTATATTTATTAAACTATATAATTACTAATAGTAATATATATATATATTTAATTATATATGATGTATTATATTTATATATATATATTATTAACTTAATTATTGAATGCTTAAATCCTCACCGAATAAGAGTATATAGTATATATAATAAAATTGTATCCTAGAACATCTATTCCAATAAAATATCCAGCTATTGCTATGCTCGAGGAGATTTCAAATCTAGCCATACATAGTTCAAATATAAATTTTAATAAACAACCGATACGATGTTGATTTAGTAGAAATAAAAATGAGTATAATGCAGATACTATGTTCCGCCTTTTGTACATATTAAAATTAAGCTATCCAAATTATTTCGGCAGAAATTATGTCGTAGGATCAGAGTATGTGTGGAGTATAAACTCAGACATTATGTAAAAAAAAAAAAAACCAAAAAAAAATAAAATATCTATGTTGCAACTGAGTTTCTGTAACGAATCCAACAAACTTAACCTAATCTTAACGGTATAATATTAAAGCTTTGGAAATATCCTAAACACCTACGGCTAAGTCTTTTCTAAATTTAAAAATAAAAAATAAAAAAAAAAATAAAAAAAAAATAAAAAAAAAAAAAAAAAAAATAATCAATATTCATATAACGCTACAATAGCATATATTTAAGCAGATAAAAGAGCAAAAGAGAATTCATAGAAAGAAGAGGTCAGAAGTATAAGAAGAAGCTATATAATAAATGTTATAATATAAGATTATAGATATTATTATGAAGTTTTGAATAGTGTAGCATAACATGATTAATAAAGAAATACAATTCTGAAATTTGAAAACTTTTAAAAGAAAGTAGAAGAATTTTAGAAGAATAAAAATTAAAAGAAATAAAGACATTTAAAGATATGAATATTTGAAGAGAATGAAAAATTTGAAGAAGAAAAATTTAAAGATTTCTATTGAATCTGAAGAAGAAGAATTTATGTAAGAATTATAAGTAAGAAGAAGTAAAAATTTTGACACGAGGGAAGAATTTAAAGTCCAGATGTTTAAAGAGAATATGAACGAGAAGTTGAGAAGAACTAGAAAGAAGAAACACAGAAAAGAAACGAGAGACTGCCAGAAGAAAAGAGAGAGAAGACGAAGAAAAGAAGAAGAACGAGATATAAGACATTTAGAAAAATTTGAAGAGAAGAATTTGAAAGTAAAAGAGAGTTTTGCAAGAAATTGTATGATACATATTCTGAAGAGAGAACTACCAGAACACCGACACGCAAAGACCTTACTAGTATGTCCAGACTCTTCACATATTATAGCACATCACTATGTTCATACGACTTTTTTCTAATTCAAAGACATAGTGGACGAGATTAAACAGAACACAAATCTGATGAGTGTATTTTTAAAAAATAGGTGATATGACTTCTTTATTATTGCTGTATCTGAGTAACATGAGCCTCGTTGTACTCTTAGAGCAGAATCTACGTTGAGCAACACAGAGCATCAAAGTACATATTAATAAGAGATTAGATATATTTTTGTTTATATTTATTGCGATAGCACTGGTGCTTCCACTGCCAAATGTGACATATCATAGAGTATTGCCTATACCATCTGAGCAGATCTGTTTCTAACAATAATAGAAAACAATAATAAGTGGCCACAAGAGTGTGGTTAGAAGATAAGGTTCTTGGATATTTTTTTATTCCTCTATATACTACTTACAGCTTCTGTAGATCGAGATTAGATACAATCGTCGTTAGTGCAACAGATATGTATCCTAATTGCGTGTGACACCCATCAAGCATTTACCTAAGTTAATTCATTGCACTGTTATGTCCATTTGAGACAGTTATTAATTGTACATGTTATATGTTATAAAACTATTCGCCAATTGCTTTGCTTATTCATCCTAATCATTAGGGCTATAATATTACAGTATTATTTTACTAATACGGAATGAAGTATCCTATGTGCGTGACACTATCTAAGCTAGTTATTACAGGTTAAAGCAATAGTCAGCTGATAGATGAAAGAGTGGTACTTCTATTAGAACAGATAATTATTGCAAGTGCCATTTTTTCCATCAGAGGCGTAGATAGAGAATAGATTCGAACCGTTTAGAACAGCATTATGTTTTATGACATTGACTCGACAAAGTTACATATATTACAATCTTAAGATGTCTGCAGATAGTTGATGACTCTGAGTAAATACACTCCATTCCTTCTTAGAATTAAAATACTTGGAAGCCACAAATGAAATAAAGACTAAATAAAAAAAACACGGTATTCTCTAAAATGATGTGGATTTTTTATAAACTTATTACATAAGAGTATGAAATTTTATCAAATTGTTCTATTTTTTGGTGGTGTTCTACCCACGACTAAATCTATTTAAGGTTGTCAATATAATGCTATTTCAACGTGAGAGTTTAAATATTCCCCAATTATCTTTTCTATATTTTTTCTTTTATGTGTGTTTTTTATCTTATATCTTCTTTTTGAATTTTAATCGATTGTTGTCTTCTCATGCTTTATTTCTACACGCGTACTCTTTCTTGAGTCCAGGTTAATGAAAAGATCTCATTAGCACCAGACATATCTGTCTAGTAGGAAAAGAGTGAGGGATAAATTATCCTTATGAGAGCTAGTCATATAACATATTGGGTCTGCGAAACGATTCATATGGCGAGCAGATTGTGATGACCCCATTACTATCGATTTTACAATCATAAAATCTAATAATCTTATGATTGCGGAGAAGTCAAGTGATTATTACGAGTTCAATGACAGAATTAGTATAATTATTTGTATAAATTATTGCATATATCATTTCTTTTACACTCTCACATTCTTTTACTGCATTTCTGAGAGAGGAAGAGTTATTGTTCATTCACAGTAGAATTGCTGTTCTCATGGAGCGTGAGTTATAATATGACACAGATGATTCTTATCTCACAATTTTCGTTGCGTGTATTTATATTATTGGATGAAAATATATCCTTTTTTTTAAAATCCTTTCATTTTTTCAGAGTGTACATACATTATATGAATTGAAATATGGACTTTACGGCGAGAGAATTGTTAAATAGTCAGAGTTCTATATATATTTATCTTTATCTTATAAAATTTTTTCCTTTTCTCTTTTATCTAATAATATCCTGCGAGGAGTCGACTTTATACCTCACTACCAGCACCGGTGGCACTAATTGAAAAGTTCTACCTCACAGTTATGGAAACATACTTACCAGATTCGAATAAGGTAATTGTTAACATCTACTATGCGACATGCCGAACACATATATTCGAGTTATGACACTCACAATTTAATCGAGATATTAAATTCTCAGACTCTATTTCGTCCAAGGATATCCATTAGACAATTTTAGGAGCAAACTATTATTTTCGAGATAGATTAATCTTGTCATGCGAATGATGTGAATAATAACTATTTTCCTTCACAAATTATAATGTCTTGCGAGTCTACTCGCGAAGTGTTGAGTACTACAATGTGCAAAATATTGAGAAGAATTGCGTTATAGAGAATAGTCATCAGACTTCGATATATGTCATTTTGCACTGTATGAACAATGAAAATCTCGTATTGTGGACACAGTAAACAGAATCTCTCTTTTGTGAGGGTAAGCAACCACTAAATAAACTACCACAGTCCCATTCCGAGCTGCGTCCAAACACAGTCTCTTCAAAAAAGAATCATTCCATTAGATACTACGATCAAGGTGTGTCTATCTCTTCTCAACAACTCTCAAATGAGGGAGAACATTGGTACTTCAACAAATATCTTCTCTTTGAAAATCTAAAGTAAATCAGACCGGGACTACGCTCCAAGGAACACATGTCTCCAGGTAAACCACACCAGATTAAAAAATTCTCAGGTCAAATTTGGTTTAAGACATAGATTTTATTTTCCTCTAGCAAAGTACCTTCGTCGTTACACATAATTCTTGCATCAGCCAATCCATGATTCAAGGATGCGAGTTAAATTCGAGGAATCTATTAACATTAATTTGAGAAAATTGGGAATCGATATTTTATTATTAGGTATATGGATTTACTTTATGGTAGTGGGATTTTGCGAAGCAAAGAGGGAATATTAAAGTTTAGCAAATGTATCTTGATAATTATGAGAGTGTAACTTTTACACGAATACTATTCTCTTGAAATGCATTTTTAGGAAAAAAGGCTTCGTGTGCAGTATTGATTTTTACACCTAATATAATGTTTTATAATATTTTAAGGAGTTGCTATACGGTATAAACATTTAACATCTTATGTTCCGAGAGAATTGATTTCTCGATTCTTTTTTTTATTAATCGAGTAAAGGTATTCTTTCAATTTGGACATAGCAATTTCTCTTCTTATACTTAAATATTCTCAATATTGTATCTAAAACGATACTGTCCTTGCATATCGAAATCTTCCGAGTATAAATGTCTTTAACTTGAGACAATCTTTTACAAGATATTCTATTCTACAACATAGAGAGAAATAAATGTGTAATTGAAAATGTATTTCGCCTAATTTATTGGCAAACAGATAGGAGTTCATGATATATTCCCATCATAAGTGGTACACCCATTGACATTATATTGAAGGTCTTGTAAATTGCGATGGGATCATTCTAAAACTTATAGTGGCATTAATTTCTAGTCTATCACCGTGCAAAATTAGAAGTACGTTCATAGTGTGTCTTTCATAAACATCCAATTAGTCCATATTGCAAAGTTTCGAGAATGGACAAAACTAATTTAGTGAGGAGCAGTGCTCGTAAGGAATTTCCCCCCACTCGAGGGATGAAGACTTTCCAGAGAGGCTTATAAGCCCGCTTTTTCTAATTATTATTTTAAAAAATCTTTAATTTGATTGTCACCATATAGGTTTTGAATTCGGTGAAGTTCGTTTTATTTTATAATATGGAACAAAATCCTTTTTTTTTTTGCTTCTTTAAAAATATTTTATAGGAAAGTGTATCCCACATTTTTTACATTTCCTGTTTAATTATTTTCATCCCAATATACATAAGAGAAGAATAGAAACTTACAGAACTACAGACAAGACTATAGCAAAGACTTAATACGGCATGTAAATATATCTATAGTAAATTTTTGATTAATTACGGAAGTGTGTAAGAGATTTTAAACAAATCTGTTATGTAGTTTTCAAGTAAGTATATTATTTTATCCCTATTTCAATGTAACATATGAGTTCGCTTATCTCCTAGAGCAGATCTGCTTCTAAGCAACAAACGTCATAATCAGCTAAGTATTTTTGTTATTTTTTGTGTTGGATGTGTCCACTGTCAATGTTGCAATACTGCATTGTATTTCAATAGCAGTTTTCATGATTATTATTGTCTTTTGGCAAACTCTCTATATAAAAGGGTTTTAATATTAATTTTTGAATCATTACTATTTATCTTTACCTCATGTGATCGAGATTAAGATCTCACCGTCCTATATGAGAAGCAGATACGTTGTTTAAGCTGACGGTGATATTCCACTCACAAAGGCTATTCAGTTCAGAGACAGTCTATATCAATTACAGTTATGAGTGACACTTCTCACTCAGCAACAGTGTTCTGAGCAGTTTCTAATCAAACCCAAAACATCTACTAAAGATGCTACAAAGTGTCCTTAGAAATTTTGATTAATTGGCACTTTGAGTTTCTAACTACACAGTGTTGATACGAATTTAGATCGAGCAATCTATATAGCAATAGCTCTTTTAATAGAAAGTCTAAACAGTTGATAGTAATTAGTGTTTCCAAGGTTGTGAGAACAAAAAAATATATAAGTTTAGATGAGCACAAAAAGAATTGATTTTCTTATATATGTAACCTTTATACATGTTTACCCAAATAAATCCTTTCAAGAATCTCTTAATGAGTTTATAAAATTTGTCTAGGTCAAGTCATTAATTAATACTTATAACATTGTATAATAAAATTAATTATACTCGACGGAACTTGAGAGATGTTTAAAATATATAAATCGGTATAATCTCTTTAATAGCAATCTTACTTCAAACTTTTTCCTGAATAATCGATTTTGCCACTCTAGTTTAGAAATCTCATTATTTCATAAGAGAAAAGAATCCTAGTGTGTTTCATCTCTCAATTTTTATATTGAGTAATGCGAGAGAAAATTCTTTACCAATTAACTGGTTTGAAAAGGACGTTTGTTGAGCAAAGTAAATGCTTCATAGACCTGATTAACGATGATTGACATATATATTCAATTATAACATCATAATTCATAAAGAAATTGCTTTGTAAATCGAATATTGTGATAAATTTTAATTTAGTATTTTGAAAATTTGTATTAAATTTTTATATACTCTTAAGTCTTCTTATAGTCTCATCTTCTAAAGTATATGATATTATTCTAAGAAGTATTATTTATAGTATTTTTATATAATTCAAGCACTCAAGCTTTTATCCCTCCGTCGGGAGACTTAAAAAAGAAATTCCCACGTCTAAGAGAAGAAGAAGGAAGAAAAGTAAGAAGCAGAAGTAAGAAAAAAGAAAAACGAAGAAGAAAGAAGAATACGTGAACAAGATAGAAAGTACGAAGAAGAAGAAGAAGATAAGGAAGAAGAACGAAAAGAAGAAGAAGAAGATAAGAAGATAAGTAAGAAGAAAATAAAGAAAGAAAATAGGAATATATAAACACAGAAAAGAAGAAGAAGAAGAAGATAAGAAAGAATGAAGAATGAAAGCCAAGAATAAAGAAGAGAAAGAAAGAAGTAAAGAAGAAAAGTTAATAAGAAGATAGAAATAAGAAATAAGATTGAAGAAGAAGAATAGAAAAAATATTATTGAAGGAATTTATGAAAGAAAGTAAGTAATTTATGAAGAAGAAAGAATTTATGACACGAAGAGTAGAATGTTGAAGAGAAGAAGACTTTGAAACGAATAGAAAGAATTTTAGAAGAATAGAATTTGTAGAATAGAAAAAACATTCGAAAGAACAATTTTTAAAGAAGAAATTTGAATGAGAATAAAAGTGACATATAAGAAGAAGTAAGAAGTAAGAAAAAGTAAAGAAGAAGAAGAAAGATAGAAGAAAGAAGAAGAAGAAAGAATGAAGAAGAATGAAAAATCAAACAGCTGAGAAAAAAACAACAGCTGAGAAAAAATCAACAATCGTAATGTATATTGAGAACCAGATAAATATATAAATTGGAAATGAATTAATTAATGAACTATGCAAATTTGTTACATAATTATAGAATAAGGTTTTTTATGTTACTTAACTAATTAATAAAAAATTACTATCAACATCAATCTAATTGTTCATGGTTCGCTAAATGACTTAAGAGTTACTAATCAAAATAAATATATTGACTCAGTAAAAAATAATTATATAAATCACAAGTATATTTATTGACGTATCAGTAAAATAAAGTAAGTGAAGAGGCTAACAATGATGTCTCTTATTTAAAATTATAAATATCAGTATACGAAAATAAAAACTACTTGAATTTATAAGGTATCTTATATTAGTTATCTTATACACCTAATTACTTAGAGTGATAGAAGTTTGTTATCATGAAATTTACAATTTAAAATAACTGCATATATATATATATATATATTAATTAATATAATAATATTAAGTATATTTAAATAATATATATGATATGTATTATTCATATATACTATATATTAATATATACTATTAATCATCAATATATTAATAGTTAAACTATGAGGCATAATGATAGTATATTATAAATATTATATATTAATTATATAACATTAATATATATATGATATATAATATATATTATTATATTATAATTAAATATATATATTATACATATATATATATATTAAATAATATAATCTATTATTTAAATTATAATACTATATATATGTATATTATAAGTATATATTAAATAATTAATTTTTATTAATTATATATATCAATATATATAATATATATAATATTATATAATCTTAATAGTATGTAGTGTGTAGTTATATGTATATATTTTGGTATATGTACTAAGATACCACTATCAGGTGGCCATAATATATATATTAAAGTAATATTTAACGGAATGATCAATATAAATATACGTATATAATGTATTGAAGATTAATATATAATAAGTAAAGCTAAAGATAGGCATTAATAAATTAATTATACAGGTGTAAGTTGCATTAGAAATTCGATAAAGGCTAAATATTAGAAATCCCTAAGTAGAAACACAATAGAAAAAATTTGACAAAAAAGTATAGGTCTTTTGAGGTATTGTATAATACAGGTAAGAAGCTAAGGAAATGGACGATATGTATATTATACGGAATAGAATACATGTAAAGATCAAAAATATCGATGGTATCAAATAACGTAATAAAAAGGAGTAACTATGAAAATTAAGGTATACCACTGATGCAGCTAATAAGGAAAAACAATTAATAAAATGAAGATAATGAAAAGTCAAAAAGTATTGGTGATATTAATCTTTTCTTTAACGGGTAACTGGTGAAAGGTCTCCTTTATGTACTCACCTTCACGTACCCAAAATTTAACTTTTTATCAATAGACACATGAGCCGCGCACTATTTTTCTATTTATATTTCTCATATGGCCTGGACTATTCTTAAAAAACTTGCGGCTACAAAACTAACATTGTAGTTAGATTCAGTATATAGAATCCAGTGTATCCTACGCGTTGAGCTTCGCGAGGAGATAGCACCCGAGTACCTTCTAGGCAAGGACTTTGCGAGAGTGACTAGAAGACGATGTGTAAGTGAGGGAATTTATGTGTTGTTATATATGAATTTACAAACCAAGCCTCATATTCAAGGGATAGTGAAAATTTTAGTTCTAGTTCTTCACCAGATTTAAATAAGTATAATATATTAGAAGATTAATTAAATTTGAATAATAAAAATCAAAAGATATTAAAAGTGTATAAAATTATATCAATCTGATAAACAAAGGAAATGATTTTATCAAAGCCTCATAGGAAGAGCTAATCTATTAAATTTCAATAAATAATAATTAATAAGCGTCGAGGCCATGGCATAAAATGATATATAAGCTATAATGAGAAATCTTAATAGAGATTAAAAGTAGATATAATAATTAATCTAGTAAACAATCGTAAATGGATTTAATAAAATAATTGAGATAATGCATAATGAGAACATACAGTGAGGAGTAATAATAATAATTAATATAACTACCCATTAATTAATAATAATAAAATAATTAGGAAAATTGCAGTTAGTGCTAAAGAACCCATTCCACATCATTTACTATACAAATTCATAGTATATAAACATTATTTTATACTTTTTGCTAGATTTCAATAATAATAAAGAAACCATATAATGTCAGAATCCTATTACATTGCAGTTTTAAAGCTTTATATTCCTTCGTGGTTTTTTGTTTTCATACTGAAATTACGCATATTAGTTTTAGTTAAAATATATTGATAAGAACTTTGGGGATGAAAGATTATGCGGTACATACAATCTTAGAGTGTGATGATATTGATTCTTTGGCTAAAAATAAGTATTATATATAAATTATAAATTTAATAGATATTATTATACATTTTCTTCAATAGTAGAAAAATTAAGCTTAATGATTTTTAGGTTCAATACACGATTTTATTAAATTTAAGGAATTTATTTATATAATCATAATTAAAGTTTAACAAATCTTTTTATACAGCTATTACTATTACGGGCTTAAATTGAATAAACGCAATTATATATATATAATTAATAGTATATTTATATATATATATATGAATAGAATATATATATATTAGTATATTAATATATATATATATATATATACTTAGTATATGACCTAAAGGTTATATAAAGTATATATAATATATATTATTATATTATATATATTAGATTTTTCTTATATATATTATAATTATTTGTATTTTTATAATTATTATATTAATTATAAAATAGATAATAGATAATTATTAATATTATAAAACTATAGTATGAAAGTGGATTAGTTTAATTATAGATGATATAAACTTAAATTATTAAAATTATTTTTTAGTTGCTAACTGATCTAATATATGAGGTAGATTATAGTATATTAACTATAATAAATATACTATTATATCATTATAGTAGTAATGAGTATAATATATACTATTAAGAGTAGGTAAAAGTGAGATATATATGACCTTTAAATTATATATACTATTTACATATTCATGATATATATAATAGCAGGTAGTGGAGCGGCTCGTCATTTTATGTGTGGCTGAATTGAGGGGCCTTATCCGCCCCCTCTATACAAATTAAAATGACTATCTATGTCATAGGTATGTTGATAGAAATGTTGAAAATTTTTGTTTAAGTAAAATGATCTTTCGAATTTATTTCTTTAACAATTTATAAAGTCTCGAAATAAAAAGTTATGTAATCAACTTAAGAAAAAATTAACCTAAAAGGAATCCTTTATTTCTCAAACTGCATATTGTAGCGTTACGGATGGATCTATTTAATCAATATATTCATTAAATTAAAATTTGGGATAATTTTTTTATTTGCCGGCCGTCTATGGGATTAAAAAAAACTTAAATCACAATTTTATAGAGTATTAAAAATAAGACAAGTATACGCAACACATAACGACACCACCATATAAAGAATTCAGAACAAATTCCTATAGTACTTTTTATAATGTGCCGGTTGGGCTTCTATTATTTCATCTAGCAACTTGGAGAGGATTTTCTCGTATGAATTTATAGCAAGTTGAAGGTTAACAAATTATTTCCTGTGGAATTATGGGTCATGCTTGACTTTCAATTTCCATTAGGTGCTTGCGCAGGTAAGTTGGTTTACTTCACCCACTAGTAATGAATTCGCATTTGTAATCTAAATAAGGATCAGTGATAACCCGCTGTGTGATGGTAATATTACTATAATTTACGTCGGCATACCGTCCACGGCCGGACTTATTTAAGAGATGAAGCTCGATACGAGCTTTGTGGTTAGAATTTTTTTCTGTGGCCATGCTATGAGAATAGGGACATAGTTGAATAATACATCACTGCACATAATCGTAAATAATCCCCGTTCTAGCATCTGCGCTCGATATATAAACTATTATATATATATATATATATAATAATATACTATATAGTATATATATATATGATACTATACAATAAATAGAGAGTATTATTATATATACTATATATAATTATTATACTCTATATAATATATAGTATATCAATATATATAATGGGAGATAAAAGAAGTGTTGACAAGGAGAGAACAGAGGACGAAATAGCCCAAAGAGAGAGAGAGCCACCAGAAACATCGTTAACTGATACATATCATGTAGATGAAGTGGATTTCGGTTACGGCGAGTCGTTTTCCGAGTTCGTCATCACGATTGTTTTTTTTCTTTTAGTCGGATATATATCATCATTATCATCTTACGTTCTCGTACCGAGAGTGATTATATCAGGGTATCTATTCAATAACAGATATCTTAGTAATTGGTGAGGACCACCGAGTGGCCACTCACGGTTAGATACGCGTTTCATGGAATTCCAAGAGCGATAGTTATCATTTCTCCCTGAAAAGGTGTATTCTTAACGAAGATATCATATATGTTAAGTAGTATCATTAAGTAATCTATCTTTTACTTGCTTCTCTTATCTTTTTTTAACTAATTAGATTTCAAATAATGTCACTGGGGTATACTTCTTTAACCCACTTTCTTATAGTTTTTAGGTAATGTCCCTTAAGGAAAAGACTTAAAAAAGAAATCTCTGACTTGAACATCACCTGCTGTCTTCTTGTAAGCATTTTTGTACCCATGTGCTATGTCCACCACTTGGAACTGTGTCGTGAGAGAGATTGAAGACCAGCCTACAATTCAATAATAAAAAAGAGGAATTGTCATAAAAATAAATTGAATAAAAAGTTTATACAGATGTCTAACAGAGGCGTACCGGAACCAGGTATTTTTTCATCAAAGAAAGTTCTCTAACTAAACGAATTTAATACTCGAACTACTAGACACTCATGATCATTCGTATACAACAACAATATATCTATGATAAAGACCCGTAACATAAGCCTAAAAAATAATAAAGATTTGTTACTAAATGGTATATAGAGTTGTCAGAGATTTCTCGAGTAAAAATCAGAAAGTGAAAGTAAAAACGTCCATTTCACTGCCATTCGTATGATCATAGGATTTAGGTTCTTCGAGTCGATCATTCTTACCTCTCTTCTCTGTAGAGGAACTGCAGGAGCATTTCCTGTATGACGGTTATTGCCCATTCTTAATATCGCTGGTGTTTGACTTACATAAGTCTTATCAATAATATTAAACAATTGGACAGAAAAATGTGTTCAGAATCGTCACATGATAAGCTAATCTGAATATTAATAAAAAAAAAAGTATGTAACAAATATTGTAAGCATACACATTAATACTACATAAATATATATAAAATATTATATTATTTAATCATAGAATTTCATCACCTATTAAATCATATATAATATAGATATATAATAAATATATTAATATAAGAGTTTATAATATTAATTAATTATATATATATACGATAATTAATTTAATAATATAATAATACTAATACATAGTGTTTTTAAATTATATTTGTACATCTTGCAAACCTATGTTATTTCTCGCACAAAATAAATATAACAACACTCAGCTTACTCACCATGACCGATAAATATGCGCATAATACTGAACTTTTAGTAGTCCTGACTATCATTATATATACACAGCTTAAACAGCTAAAGGACATTTACCAACATGAGACAGAATAAATATAATAAGCAACTCTATCACCTGATAAACTAATAATATCTTGGAATAACCTTATATTTTATAATGATGATAGAAATAAACCTTACCAATGAATTGTGTCTAATGGAAGATAATAAGAAGCCAAACTGGCAACATATTAAAAAGTGAGTCTCCAAATAAAGAGATATAAATTGAAATTCTCTTATGATTTCGTATTAGATTGACTTATATAATTATGCATCATTATTTTATAAAGGTTAATACTTATATTTATGACAGAAATTTGGTTCTTTTTTAAGTTGAGCCGTGGACAAAAGTATTGCGAAGCTAAAATAATTATTTCATTAATTGATATGTATTATTGAGAAATAAATATCGTACCAATCATTTATTGATGAAATGCACATAGTTGGAAGACATAAAGAGCATTAACTTGATATATTAATTAGTAATATTTATATATACTTAGATTTTATTAATACTAATTATTATTATTCACTATAAAACTATTTATGAGTTTTTAAAAAAATAAAACTCGGATCAGTAGAAAATAAATAACTAAGAAAAGTTTCCTAATTGCTACATCATTAATAATCATAACATCCTATGCTCTGAGCCATTTTATTAATATTGGAGGGGCTAGGTAAGCTCACAATAGCCAAGTAATAAGACTGAGACCGTCACAACTAGTATATTATGATATGCAAATATATATTATATATTATATATGATAATATATATATTATATTAGTATATATATAATATATATATATTATTAATATAATATATATTATATATAATATAAATTAATATAAGATACAATATAATCTCAGAATAAAATTATTTATGAATATATATATAAATTTATGTATATTATATACTTATAATATAGTATAATATATATATAATATAGTATGAAAAAATATATATATATATATATCGAGAGTATATTTATATTATATAATTAAAGTATATATATAAATATTCACAGTAAGTAGCTAATATTACATATAATATATATTTATAAATACTATAAGTAATATATATATATTATATTAAATAAGTATATAGTAATATATTATATTATATATATATATTACATAACTATATATATATATATTATATATTTTAATTTATTATTAATTTATTATATTTTTTCTAAACTACATGACCCTACACATTTGTCCTACTATTGTATACTACTAGTCACGTTACAACTTATTTAGATTTATATTTATATAATTTTTATTTTTAATTTTATTTTTTATATCTTATTTAAATTTATTATTGTAATATTTATTTATTTTTATTAATTTGTTTTATTTTTATATATATTATATTTTATATAGTATTTAACATATTAGTATATTATTGTTGATCTAATTATGAATTTTAGGATCTCGTATATATTATATGTGTTTTGTAAACTTTATTTCTTTCTTTTATTTTATTTATGATTTTATAATTATTATGATTTATTCTTAACATCATTTCCCACACGTTGCATTTCCTATATTTATATTACTAAATATTTATTATTAATATTCTATTATTATAGTTATATATATATTAATTATATTAATGAGATAAAGTATTCATCGTTATATAATTTTATATATGTTTTATGTTATCTGGATTTATTATATTTTATAATATTTAGGTGTTATTGTTTTTATTTTTTTTGTTATGTATTTAAATTATCCCTCCATGTTATAATAGCTCACATTTAAAAAATAGGTAGTATTTCTTCTGTGTAATTATTTTTCATTTTTGATATTATGTATTTAGTGTCTTACATTATTATATTTTACCTGGATCTTTGCTGTGCTATATTGTTATAAATGTTAATATTGTATATATTTCTATTCTATGTATTTATATGTATATAGAATTTACTATAATTGGGTATTAGTTCTTTGATCTGTGTTGAGAATGTAACATTTTTTTTTGTCTCTCTTAAATTATGTTAATTATTTGAGGTTAGGTTTTGCAAAAATCTCTATTATATCTTTTATTTTTCCTTTTTTTTAATTTTTTTTATTTTTTTTTAACCGTTTACGTTCTAGTGCGCCCTCCAAACTAATCTTCGCTATAAAGTTAATATATTAATTGTATGATTTATTATTATATATATTTTATTACTATGTTAGATTTCTATTTTTTGATTTAATTTATTTTCACATATGTCCATGTCACGTATGCTAAGTTAATTTTATATGTGAGTTATGATTGGGAGAATTATATATTGAAAAGAACATATATTTAGTGTTTATTTATGTTATTTAATTACTTGTCTAACTAACAGCCATGACGTTCTTGAGCCAACCAGGAATTAGAATTGGCAGTATTGATTTAGGATCTTTAGTCGATGAGTAATAAGTCTCTTTGTTTCATGCTGCTCTTTCCCCATCCAGCATTGTACTCCATAACACTCCGGAGATCTTGTAGCTCAAGTATGAAATTCTCTGTAAGTCTTATTTCAATTATTATCTATATTATTTCGATGTATAGCTAAATTTACTATAGAATCTAAGTGTTGAGAGAAGATAAGGTTATCCGTTACTCATAAACCGAAATAAAATACATTCTATTCGTATCGAGACGAGATCGCGTTAGTCACTTATCATCTGAGCGAAGACACTAGAGACATCGTGCGAGCTACATAACTGTAGGCAACAGTCGTCCTGAGAACTCACGCAACGTGGAGACGAACGAGCCAGAGATAAGATGGCATCCATAATATGTGACCTTTTGGCGAGGAACCAGAGCACGCACTTGCGCGACTCGTATTATGGATAGTAGAAAGTAGAGAACAGCGAAGTAATG
Source organism: Trachelipus rathkii (assembly GCA_015478945.1). Lineage (NCBI taxonomy): Eukaryota > Metazoa > Arthropoda > Malacostraca > Isopoda > Trachelipodidae > Trachelipus > Trachelipus rathkii. The sequence continues at coordinate 17,089 of JABUQX010056760.1, forward strand.
TATTTTATTAGTGAGCAGAGCTGGCGTCTACACTAACTAGTTGAGAGAGCAATCTAATTCCAATAGGTGCGAGGTTCAGACAACGAGAAACTGTGTCCCAAAGATCACGTGAAGAAAAATAATAAACTAATAATGTTAATGAGCTCTTAGCTAGATTAAGCTATAGATATAATTCAGTACCTTTAAAACTAGCTATTATTAAGTGGCATCTATACCTAACGGTTGATTATCATAGTACTGGTCCCACAATATTCTTAAATCATCTGAGTGCAGCATAAAGCTGATACATTTACTAAGCTACACTTAAAAACTAAAACACAACTTCTTGTGAATTTATGCTGTCCTGGTATTTTTCGTCAGGGCGTCTTATATGATAAGTACACTGCGGAAAACTAAGTTGTATCTAACTCGCTTAGAGGTAAATAATGACATGAGTAGTGTGCAATCTTAAATATTCATTAAATACGAACCAATGAATTTTGAACAGGGGTAAAAAATTTTATTATATTCCAACCTAGTCTTAGATCTCAACATAATTAAATACTAGTGAGACTGATAGAAGTAATTTGATTAAGGTGCGCTCATTAGATCTTAAAGTCTAGTTGTGAATATTTTCAAATAGAGTTATGTCTAGATTTTTTCCTATGTTTATGAGTATCATATGTGAGTATTTTACATTATTCAAAGTCTGAATCAATCTTATGTAGCGGCTCACTTTCATATAATTATTTTATCGCTAGATGATACATTTACTATAGGGATATGTACATTATCTCATATAATATTTACCAGTACTGATATTATTTTGAAAGAGTCTAATTATCATTGCAACCTAGAAAAAATTTTTGCTTGGTTTCGTATACAGCTAACTCTTGTTGGGCAACCATAAATCTAGCCAAGCTAATGTGTAAATCCTTCTCAGTTACAGTAATAAGATTACTCTTATCAGACTTTCCCAATAATTATTGTAAGACACTATATATTATATGTAAGTACATAATAATGTTCACTTTTCTCTATTCATAGTACTAATAGATCAGGTTATTTACCTGAGTGAGAAGTTAATGCTAGTGATAGGTTAAATAAGAGTGTAGATCGTTAGATTAAAGGTGAAGTAGTTTTCACTTCAAAGATAATTCAAAAAGCCGTAAGTAGATGATGGATAGAAAGATATACCCTAAAGGGATAGAAGGGATATAAACAACTACCTATGATAGGTACATGCACTATATGTTATGGATAGCCTTCAAAGGATCACGATGATTATTTGATATTACCCACAATTACTGACACACAAAAACCGATAAGTGACTATACATATTAAATTATGAATCATGCAGATTTAAGAATGCATTTTTCTATTGTTAAGTTATTCATTTACATATTTAATTTTTTAGTACAGTACTAATAATCATTTTTTATAGTTACTTAACTCATATTCGTAATATCTTAATGTATTTTTATATCAACCCATTCTTATGATTTATATATAGGTGGTATAAAAACAGAATATCTATATATATATTTTATTGTGAGTAAAAAAATAAAATTAGAATGAAACGGAAATAAAGGAAATTATTTAACCACTTTTATTAATCCTATATAATATAATTGTTTTATATATAAACACTTTCTATGATGTAGTTTATTATGGCCTCACAATAAACTTTATATATACTATACATATCTATTCAATAATACCAAGTATAAATATATACTGAGAAGACGTAAACACGAACATACAAATAGCTATACTGCTACAAGGCTTAAGTTACAAACTAGGTTAATACGTGTAATGTCCCCTAACCTGATTTCGAATGTTATTGGTGGACGCTTCACGTACAGAATATCCTGTTGGCCAGTGTATTTAATATAATTTTAAGTAGAATATTTGTGAATACGATGTAGGAATACAATAGTGTATATATATTTGTTAAATTCTCGCGAAACGTTCGTGCGTATGAGGAATAATTAATAAACAACTAATAATAATATATAGATAATAATATCTATATAATAATTAATTAAATAAATTAATAATGAATTATATTTTATTATATACTATACAAAATTATTAGAATAATAATTAATAATATAATCATAGTATAAATAAATGCACATTAGACAATAAAATAATTAATATATTTTAACTTTACTTATTTAATCACATATAAATAGTAAATTTATACTATTTATACTAATAATTCACAATAATTAATAAATATCCTTAATTATATCAATATTTAATATTATAAATAAATAATAATTAATAACATAATATATATAATTAAATTATAAATGATATAATTAAAATTGATTTAAATAATAATTAATTAAATAAAATTATATAAAAAATAATAGATGATATAAATATAATCTATATAATTAAATATAATTATACCTCACTATTTAACATTATATTATATACTAAATATATAAATAAATATATATATATATCTATGTTAATTTAAGCATATTCACCAAGAGAGAGAGAGAGAGATCAGAGTGAGAGAGAGAGAGATGTAAATTAATTTCAATTATTTACTAGTGTTAAAATACGAATTATGAAATCTTGAATCTTTTTTTTTTAATTATTATTAACAAAAGTAAATACAAAATTTAATCCTAAAATCATTGTAGGACTTCCCACACCATATACTTCTATGATAAGATGAGATAGGCCCTTAGGCATTTATATTTCAGAAACTGAAATTATGGGATATCTAACGTAACGTTTCTAGAAATAAATTTAAACTCCTTGATAATAAGCAATTTGATATTTGATATTTTTTTATAATACATAAATCTCTTTATTTTTTGATCCGGGTGGGGCACTTCGGCCCCACCTCTATTATCATTTCCCCACGTCTCCGTGCTGAAGCCTGGATTGGCCCCTTTTATTCGTACTTTAGCTGAGGGTCCGTGATGATTTTTTTTAAAAATTAAGATACTCCCATAGAATTATAGATAATAATATGTCGACAAATGAAAGAAGAAATAAAAATAGAAGAACTTAGAAAAAATAATCATTTTATGTTAAATTTAATGAGGCCGAAAATAATAATTCATGACACACATCGAAATTTAAAAATTTCTTATATTACTTAAATGTCATTTGTTTTCTTTTAAAAGAGTAAAGTAGACCATATAATTTCAAGAAAGTTCCAATAATATGTTCTTAATATTAAACATGAATTTAAACTGAAAGACTGTTGTATTATCCTGGAGATGGTTCGCTTGGACATCCCGCAAGGAATATATAACGAGATGTTTACTTGGAAGGTTCCCGAGTGATATTTATTTATCATGTTCCAGGAAAAGTTATAAGAACAAATGAAGAAGATTATGTCACGTTTAATGCATGAAGAATGTTCCCTTTGATACCCGCAAAGAATAGTTGAGAATGTTCCTTGTCACGACATTCTCAGAATGTTCACCAAATTATGTTCTGAGAAATGAGTCATGAGCATGAATGTCCGCCTATTGTATTAACCTGAGATGTTTCCTTGGACATCCGGCCAGGAATAGTTAAGAATGTTCTTTGAATACCCGTAATATGTCTTATGTTCCAGGAATATTATAGCAGAACATGAAAAGAGTCTAGTCGATATTAACTACCTGAGAACATTCTGTGCAAATCCCCCTGAATTTTAAGAAATTGTTTCTAAGAATATTCGCAATGTTCGAGAGATATTTTTATTATGGGAGTCCCTGATGTGTGGAATGTGTTTGAACATATTTACATAACTTCTCTACAAAACGATTCTTCTGAATAACCTCCGAAAAATAACAAAAACACACACAAAAAAAAACAAAAAAAAATAAAAAAAAAAACACGTATCTTGGATTTCAATATTGAAATATAAATTTATCATTATTTTAATTTTAATTATTTCTACCGTGTTTTTTTTTTTGTATTTTTTTTCGTCGAGGTTAATTCAGAAGAACGTGTTGAGAAGATAAGTAACGCATTAATCAAACACATTTCTATCGTCACCATTGCAGGGACCATCATATCAAAAGTATTCCCTGAACATTGGCTCATAATTTAACCATTTGCTATAGAACACATTCTTAAATCTGCAGGGGGATGTTGAACAGAATGTTCTCAGGTAGAGGAATTAAAAGAATCTTTCGAGAAATTCGCATTTTTCGTGTTTTGAATAGTCTGATGAACTATATTCATTAAACGGATCTTTAGAACAACTCCTATGCTGTAAGAAGTCACCTTTACTTTTGATACGTTTTCCTCATTACAAACTCCGGAGACGGATTCAAAGAGGAATCAACCCATTGATTCATGCATTTTGTAATGCGCTTGCCGTATTACTAAATGAGTTACTAGATTCAATACGGTGATGGATATCGGCCGTAAATATATATATATTATCACATCATAACTATATATTATATTAATGATTTATAACCTCAATATATAATAATACTATCTATTGATTACTTATAATATATATAAATAATATATAATCATCACAACTATCATATATCTATATATATTATAATATATAAAATACTATTATAATACTATACATATAAATAGTGAAAATAAATACATACTTGTATATTATATAATCCTTAAATATTTCTTATATATAATATTATAAATATATAATATATTATGAATATATTATATTATATATAGATATTGTAATAATTATAATATAATATATAAAAATATATGTTATAACTATATATATATATATAGATATAGTATATTTTATATATATTATATAATATATATATATATATTATACTATTATATATATACATTTTTTATATGCGTCACCTGACATTTGCTCAGCATCCGGGCGCTCCACAAATTTATAAAAAATATGAGATTGATGGATTTCCTATTATATCTCTAAGTATAGCTACTATATTATATATATACTATACTATATATATATGATATATACTACCTTATATATATAATAAGTATATATTTATTTGAGGATTATGTATTTATTTATATATATATATTATTAGTGCATGTTCACGAAATACCGAATATGTTTTGAATCTGCGTTGATGTCGCGAATATTCCGTGATATTCACTAATATATATAAATATCACTCATATGATATATTATATATATATATACTATATATAAATATATATATAAGCATATATATATATATACTTACTATATATGAATAACTAGATATATAAGTTTATATATATTCATAATATATATAAATTAGTAATGCACTGACTCTTATATAATTGTATCTAAGATCTCAGAGAGAGAGAGAGCAGAGAGAAAGAGAGAAAGCATTCGAAGGAGCTTTAGTATAATATACTTATTATACTTTTCAATATATATATTATTATATAATATATATATATAATATATATAGATTAAATATAATATATACACATTAATATTTTAATATATTAGATAATATATATAGTATATATAATATTATAATAGTATATCTATAAATATATATATATATATAACCTAGAAATATACTATAAGCATATATATATTTATTATATTATATAATTAATAATTTATATTCTATATATATGATATACTAATCTATATTATATAAGTATAATATATATATATTTACTATCTATATATATAATATACTTATTAATTCCTTATCGTTAGTATAATATAATTATAACTATATATATAATTATATATATATATTATATATCATAATATAATTATATAGATATATGATAGTATATATATATATTACCAAATTACTGTCCCACAATAACTTAAATAATATACGTATATAAGTATATATTATAATATACTTTATATATATATAATATATATATATATATATATTTATGATATATATGCATATATATCAGGCAGCGTGTTTTAACAGAGGAAGCACAAGAGGTCCGGGCCCTCGTCTAAAAAAGATAAAAGCACGCTAATGTAAAATAAAATATCATTCAAATATATTTCTTTACAATTATAAATAATGTTTTAAAATGGTTTAGACTCATGACGACCAATTTTACATTAAAAATCGATATTATATGCCTCTCCGAAATCATTATTGTTTTCATAAAAGATCATTTTGACCTGGAGGAATTTTCGTATTCTGTTGATGTCCATCCTAGAAGAGCGTAATTATAATGCTTTTACAAAACACTTTTTGTCATGGCAACAGTAAAAGAGAAACCTTCACAATTCTATTTTATGTCTATATTGATGGGATCATATTTCCAACAAAGCCTCCTCTCTGAAAAAACGTTCATTCAAAAATGACTACTTCCAAAATATGAGCAAACACGACTCAATAAAATAATAAAGTTGGCCATTGATTTGCGGAATAAATATAGTGATATAACAAATGAAAATAAAGGAAGCTTATCTTTTTTTTAAATTGAAAATAAAAAAAACTTATTTAATATATATATATATTATAAATATTATATAATATATATAATTATATATATAATATATTAGTCTATATAATATATATATATATATATTATATCCACTAATTATATATAACATTATAATATACTTATATATATATATATATCGAGAGTACGAGAGATGCAGACGATGAGCACGATAGCAGCAGAAGAACATAATTGAATCATTATGTCCATTCTAAGAGCAAACCTTTATAGAAAATAATTGATATCAATCATTTCACTGTGAGGGCAAGATTCTAAAACTTTTATCGGCCATTAACCTCAAAGTTTTTAAAGGGAATCCCACGAAATTCTCTAGCTTTACAAAAATGCAGTTTCCTGAAAGACACGCCTTAGATTCTCCTTTACATGGCCACATAGGTATTCTAATTTTTTACAGATCATTTGTCTTGGTTTGTTGCTAAAGCCGATGTTTGTATTAGACCAATACAAATGCTAAAATCTTTTTCGGACAAGAGAATATTCTAAAACTCATATTAACAAAATACCAATATTTAAGAGAAATGATTCACACACTGTATGGATTTCCTGAATCCTATATACCTGAGTGGTCTCATCGCCACACATCATTCCGCAACAACGCATCTGGGATCTGAAAAGCGAGGCTTTATATCTGCTTATGCGGAACACAGGGGGACGCGCATTACTGAACTTATGCACGAAATACCAAAGAAAACAGAAAACAAGTTCTTGATTCAGCTTCCTTCCTTCATAAATTATTCATTCGAAAGGAAGCATTTCATAAATGTAAACGGAAGCGATGAATTGACTTCTTTTCCAAGTAGTTTATAGATTGGTGAGTTCTTAAACAAAATATAGAGATTACATATATTATACTATATATATATATATAAATATATAATACTTAATATATATTAATATAACGTATATAATATAATATATATTATACTATATATTATATATATATACTATATTTATTTATATCCATTATTATTTACTATCATTATATTAATTGCTAAACATTTTTTAGTATCATATTTCTTCCTTCCTTTATTTTTTTGATACTTAAATTTATCTTTTTTTGAATAATTTTTTAACAGTCTTTCTAGCTCGAAAAATCTTCTAATTCTTTATTCTCCGTCTCTCCCCCATCTCACCTTTGTTCTCTTGCGCGCCGCATCCTATCTATTTTAATTCTATTTTGTGTTCACATCAAACCGCTATGATATAAATACTTATCTATTATCTAATCATGGTCCCATTCATATATCATTTTCCACGCCATCCTTCTATAATATCACTCATATTTTCCTAATGTACTCTTTTACGACCTATTTATATCTCTCTTATTTCTTTATTAAATATATTTAGCTTTCTTTAGCTATATCAACATATTCAGTCCCTACCTCCTTCCCCTCACCTACTCCCCTTCCCAATCTCTGATCTTTATATCTTTCCCTGAGTTTAATTATGACAGATTTCAAATAATTCACCTTATATTGTTCTCACTATTCAACACTATTACTTGCTACCTATATCTATTTATTATACCTTCCTATTCATTATCTATATACCGTATTATTTATTTATATATACCTCACCTTTCATATATATTTAGTCTTTTTATTTAAATTTAATTTATTAAGTAACATTAAGTAATATATTCTTCTACTTCATACTAAAATTAATATAAACAATACTATTAGATAATGGTAGTTATAAATTTAATGTATTTTTGAATAAAGAGGACTCATTATAACCTGTAGAAGTTTACGTTAATTTTTTCCTAGACCAAGTTGTTCCTTACAATGTATATTGATTGATGTGCAGCTAATGGTTTATCTGTCTAAACACAATAATCAATAATCATCCAACAACAACCAATACTAGAGAGAGCAGCTCGCAAAGTCAATATCCGAACGAGGATGATATAGAATAAACTCTCCAAGAAGTGATTTTCTAGCGCTAATACTAGAATTAGAGGTAAAATGAAAAATTTATCACATTATATTTTGCTGTGAGATAATGAGTTATTATAGTATAGATAATAAGATATTCTTTTTTTATCCCTTATTAATATTAAAATGATATTACTTTATATAATATATACATTATTTTATATATCCGACATTACCGATACGTTATTGTTTAGAAATAAATCTATCCTATATATATTCATAACTTAGGTATTGAATTTTATACAAAGTTCTTCACAGGTGGGGATTTTATACTGTGTACTAAATGCTACATAATTCTGTAGAATAAAAATTTTTCTTAGGGTGCTCTTACTAATAGACAGCGTTTCAAGGTAGTTCATTAATTAATATTATTTTTAGGGGTTATTCAGCCCCACCCGAACTCAAACTTCGAAGATTCAAAGTAAACTATCACTAGTCTCGTTAATCGAATTTACTTATATATCTATATTTAATCAGGTAATATTATACGAAATAACTAGGCGATCAAAAGAAGATTTATTTATTTAATACAAGTTTTGAAGGCACTTCCTTAACCTCTAAAACTATATTAAGATCTTATATTTATATTTTGGCAGACTCGGCTTGAGGTTTGTTCATTTGCTATATCTCCCTTCTGGCTGTTGCATTTTTCCTTCTTCTCTCCTTCTACGGATCATAAATTCAAATAATAATAAACAAGTTCTATTAATTATTATTAAATTAAGAGTTATGCTAATATCATTTCATTTAATTATTATATACTCGTACTTATTCTTCTTTAGCTCAATATTTCTTCCTTATATCTATTCCTTATATATATAGACTAGATATATTCTTCAGTAACTTACACTTTTCTGTACTCATTTCACAAACTATCTAAGAACATATTACCCTAAGTCGTGTAGCCTACGTAGAGTTATATTATTTACTACAACTTTATTATAGGGTATTTTATCTATTATATTTACAAAAAATTTATATCGCGATAAATGTCGATAAAAACTAATGAATTCACTGAAAAGTAACTACTCTATCCATACACTCATAACTATCTTAACAAGAAGAATCAATTTCCTCTCTCCATTTTCCTTTTGCGAACTTATTTATAAAAATTATATCTTGCCTAGGATGGATGATCTTTGTTATCACTATTTAATTAAAAGGTTCTGCGTATTTATCCTATAAGCGAAAATCTTTAAGGGCGCTAGAATGCCTGCCTGACAGTCTTGCCCGTAGACCGGTTTGCGGGATTATTAAGGCGTAAAGAGAATAGCTTCCTTATCAAAACCGATGCCGCTTGGTGCTTACACGGTCATATTTGTGTTGGCGACTTCGAAACGAAAAAGTCTATAAGCATTTCAGTGAAATCCATCTTTTGCTGATATCATTCTCTACAATGTAATATTTTAATAGTTTGAATTTCTCATTGTTCCGACCAAATTACTTTGTACGAAATTAGCATTACAGTTTTTTTCTAACCCATCAAATTTTGCGAGCGGTACAATTTATAAATGAGGCAAAAATGATCTTCAAATACTCAGTTTAGTAAACGCAGTCTTTTGGTTACACATGATACTGTTGGGCGTTTTACCACTTTAATTAAGAAATCCCTTATAATTCATTAATGGCCCTTCTTCTCCTCAAAATCGAAACTTTATTTTTTTTGCCTGAAGAGAAGTTTCTCATAAAGGGAGGAGATATTGATATGTGCTGTTCTTATGATTGTTGGCCGGATATTCTCTATTCTTAACTTTTTAGTTTTTATTGGCTTGTTCATAATACCTTGGTTCCTGATGAAGAATCATTCTTTTGCACCCTTCTCCTCTACACCAATTGTGATACTTTCACTTCTACTGACTTGTTAATACTTTCTTAACTTCTTTCTATTTTCATCCTTATAATAAGAGTGTTTCTGTTAATCACTTCTCCTAATATCGTACACTTGGCCCTTGAACTATAGATTCTCTTGAAAGCCGTCTTGGACTTTTCTCTCCCTGTCATTCTCTTTCTCTTCTTTTCCTTCTTGTCCACGTTGGGTCGAGTCTTTTTATTGCTGTCCCTTTGCTTGATTTTCAAGTTATCTGTACATTCATCCATTCTTTATTTTCATTTATCTTTCTATTTATTACTTTTAATTCTTTATTATTTATATGACTATATTCCTTCGAAGTCTATACTTCACACCTTCTCTATAAATATGGAAATTTAATTTATAAAAAAAACTGTAATAGCTAATTAAAGATATATAATAAATAAATGCAAATAAATTATCATAACTTTACCTAATTATTACGAGTATAAAGTATATATTAATAATAAGATAACATTACTTTTACAATTATATTAACTATAATTATTAAAATATTTAGAAATGCTTACTTTTACTTCGAGGGTGTGTCATATTTAAACATTCTTTTTATATTTTCAACGCGATTTAAAGGAAATAAATATTAACTTAACATATATAATCTATTTAGAATAGCATTACGTCATGATTAAAAATATTAGATATTATGATTTAGGAAAAAGTAAGTAAAATTCCAGTTATAAATAAAAATACATACTTTATTCTCTATTTAAATGTAATTCAACAACACAATAATCGGACAGAATTTAATTGCAATATCTAGGATTCATTATAAAGACTCTTATTACTACAATGAGGCTAAGTTTGCCTTTGCAACAATATCAAAATGTCTAGCGAGAAGTAGGTTCATTTATCTTAGAAATGACGGTAATTATCGTTTAGTAGTTGTTTTATGAACAAGCGCACTTGTGAGGTAGGACAGTATATACTACCTCAAAGTATGACAGAAATGAATGAGAGAAATAGAGGCGTAACTATATTTATTTAATTGTAACTACCCTCCGTATGCCTAGTGTTTTGATGACTAATCGAGCAGCTCAGAATAAAAAAGTTTAGTGTCCTGTAATTGAAAAGCCTTTTCATGAGTATGCAAAAAATAAGCTCTCTCACGCTGCAGATGTCAAATGAACAAATATTTCGAAGGAAAATCTTTAAAATGCTAACTTCCAGCTCTACAATTGCTTGTGTTAGTATACGTATATATCTAAAAGAATGGATAATAATTAGAATAGAGTTTACTGAGAGTAGGTGAGAATTATTACATATATTAAGAATCTATGGAAATTAATTGATTATAAAAGTTATAATCATCACATAGAGTAGACACTAAGATAAACACTAAATAAGCATTGAGATAAAAGCTAAAATAGACACTTTGATTAAATATCATCACTATATTATTATTAATAATAATAATTATAAAGTTATAAATTATATATTGAGAGAGTATTACATCATTTGATTACAATATATCTACTTCACTTTTAAACATAATTAATTATATATGATACTGATTATTTAACTATCTTTTTTAAGGTTCACCTTTGGCTTATGACCTAACTGAGAAATTCAGGATAAATAGCCACCATGCAGCTGATTCCTTATTCACTCGTTAGGATAAGCTTTTACCACTCTATGATTAAAATAAATTGCTATCAAATGCGCTTACTGATAAGATAGTATATCAATCTTAATTAATAATAATCGTGATAAAATTAAATAGTAGAGTTACTCTAATACCAAAATAACTTTAATGATAAATATCTTACTATATGGATTATGTTACCGATATCAGAATATAACTAACTAAATGTTTAATAATTTATTAATTATATCAGTATAACCGGTATCAGCTATTTAAATATCGATTATGTTATCGATATCAGAATATATCTAACTAAAATCAATTATACTATCGATATTTGATATTACTGCTAAATAAATATTTTTTATTTTATCAATAATATTACCGATATCAGTATTTATTTAACTAAATATGGATTATTTTATAGATTGCGTTACCGATATTAGAAAATGGATAACAAAATATTGATCATTTTATCTCTTTCTTTACCGATATCAGATTATAGCTATATAAATATTGATTGTTTTATCGAAATGATATCAAAACCAAAATTTAGCTAACCGAATATCGATTATTCTAACAATATCACAATATAGCAAATTAATTTGCGGTTTTTATAATATCAGATTTTATAGTTTAGATTCCTCTTATTAATTGCTTATAAACTATAATTAATAAGATATACTAATAATGATCTATACGATTTATTATATAAATACTAATTATATATATATATATATATATATATATATATATATATGAATATATATATCTTAAGTGAGAGTTAAAATTGAGATAAAAATAATAATATGTATACATCTAAAGTTAATCCAAAAATATAATTATTTAATAATCTAAAGAAACTTTATTATTATTTTGTTTAGTCAAAACTAATGATATAATTATAAATATGATAATATATATCTATGTTATCTATGAGAGGGAAGAAATCAATATGTCAATTGATATATATAACAATATTAGGGATAAATATACATATATACCACCTATAACAAACTAATATATATATTGTTCTTAAACCATATAATATATATACATGAATATTTATATATTAATGATATAGTTATTTATTATATGTTAATGATTATATTATATAGTATCATTGAGCTTACTCATTAATTAATATAGTATATCCTAGTACCTACTCTATTATTATATATATACTATTATATATTGAGCTATTCTAGAGTTATATATTAACTCATACTTATACTTTTATTAATATATATTACTCCACTACTCTACAATAATAAGTATTGGATATATTAATTACCCTCACGTTAGTACTATTATATCACATACCTATATATTACTACTCATCTTAACATTATAACTATTTAATTTAACCTTACATAACCGCTTATACTATGGTTGGCTATACGTATACTAATAACTTAATGAGTACAGATAGATTTACTATTTTTTAGCATTTTCTATATTTGTTATATATACTATAGTATTGAGATAATTTTATGAGTTATATATTACTATTTATATTTGTCTTATCAACATATATAATTGAGGGTCATACTATGATACACACTCCATTATTACTAGATCATTTTATCATTATCCACTGTCGTGTTTCTCTTTTTCTCTACTCAATTCACACTATTAATTCTCTTTCCATATAACATATAACATGATATATAAATACCATGAGCTTTATGTTCTATATTACTTCATATCACTCACGTACTCATTCCTTATACCGTAATTCCATACTACATGGTATTAATATAGCATAACTCCACATATATTTATATACGCTATTTTACTTATTATTAGACTAACTGCTTACTTTATCTATATCTACCTTTGTGCACGTATATATCTTATTCTACTCATATATCAGAATAATATTGAGTTAATAATATCTGTCGCCATATTTTAGTATTATTGCCTTTGGATTAATAATATATGTCGCCATTTTTAATTTATTAGTGTAAATTAGTACAGTACTATATCTACATTTAATAAATATATTTTATAGTACACGCTGCAATGATCAACTAACTATTCTATTAACCATTTAGTTTTCGCATAATTAAACCTACACACTATATACCATACCTACTCACATTATATCATACTAGTTGTATTAGGATACAGTATTACTCTAAACACGCATCCGGAGCATCTCACGCATTTGCGCAGGAAACATCACCAGCACCTAAATGACAGCACGAGCACTCCTGCATAAGTCGCGCATCACACGCAAATCCTTACGTTCTAACGGAGAGCAGTATCCAGCCATATCTACCACACACGAGTCCAGCAATCTGAGCATCCTACACTTTTCTGAACATATCTCTCACGTAATACTCTCGCTGAGGAGTGTGATTCTATGCTAAACTATAGAGGATTATAAAATAACAATAAATATACATGAGATTAATTTGTTTGGCATTACTTATATAATGCACGAAGTTATTATAAGAAATTACTATTTGAGTAGAAGTTAAGTATAATTATATTCTATTCGGACATGATCTATATAATATTATATTTATATTATATAGTTAATATAAAATTTGAATATATTATTAAGATTCGTTTCATAGATAACAGTACTTTCACCTCAAAATAAATATTGTAATTAATTTACTAATTATTATATAATTAATGTAATATATTATCACCTGTGATAATATATGTAAAAATTATTTATTGCAAATCATAAAATAAATTATTATAAAAACATATATTTATAAAGTAAACAATTTCATAAGGAGATGCATATATAATACAATTAATAATCTATTATATATAAAAGAAGTTAGAATAATTAATTAATATATAACTATATTAAGAATATAAAAATAAGCATATATATGAAGATATTGCAGATAAATGTAATAATAATATTATCATAATATTTATATTCATATAATATATATTGATATATTAATATATTATACGCTTTCCTAATATGCATTACTAATATTATAAATATAATCAGTAACTAATTTAAGCTATAATAATAATTCCTATATAGCATTATAATAATATAATATTCATGAAAAATACATGAGGAAAAATTAAACTTCAAAGCAATTTATTACTTTAAAAACTTTTAATTTATTAGAAAATAATATATCTCTATGATGTTTTATTTTGCATTTATGCCTGGAACTTTAAATTCCAAATTTTGGTTATATTTGAAACTATAGATTATTATATAAGTAGTCATTTTATAGATATTAACTACATAATCCTTACTATCTGAAATTATATTAATTATTTAATATATATATATTATTAATATATATAAATATATATATATATAATGAATCAATAATATTTATAAAAAATATATATATTAATAAAGAGCAATTCAGTTTTGAATAATTAATATAATAATAGAGTGCAACACGGAAATCTGAACTGGAAATATAAATATAATAACTCATCATTATATTTATATAAGTATCTAGGTATATGATAGTACCAGAATATGAATCATTAGTGATTATCTATTATTAGTAGGGGTAGTAGTATTAAAACTTTAAGAAACAGTTCTTGAGGGTCTCAATATCGAAAGTTTTAAATTATAATCTATAATACCATAAAAAATAATATTGTTTTTAAATTAATTGTAAAAATTTATATTTTCCGTTCTAAAATTACACAATTTTAATAATATTATCTACTTAATACTTAAATCTGAATGAATTACGGTTTACCCTATGGTATTAATTTAGTGAAAGTAATAATTATATAATTCATATACTAATATATATTTTTTATAAAATATAAATAGAATAATATATATTGAATAAGTTTGATTAAATTTTAATACTAAATACTACATAGGTGATATATAATATGAAATTTATAATATAATTTTACTTATGCGAGTGATTTTAACATTTCATGGCATACATGAGCTGTTGAATGCGTGAGGGCGATATGAAGTAGAAGGAGCCTTCTCGCGTGAGTGACTTGCTATACGCTAGCTAAATTGTCATTAGTGGACTTGTGCTGATTAATGTGACTCTGGTGACGTTTCTCTGGTGTTCGCAAGCCGATCTCAAAAGTATGTGAGGCTGGTAAACTCGGTGTGAATGGTACATGCACGCGTTACATTCCTCTCTTCGACTATCTTTCCTCTTCAAGCATAGACTGACATCAGCTTTCGAAAATCACGTCTTGTTGCAATGCTCCCTGGGTCATTCAGGATTTCCGTTAACTTGAATCACAGAAGCATATGAGATCTATGCTAGCACTAAATTCGAACGGGTGAAAAAAAATATTCGCGTGTCTCTTACGTATTTCATCTCATTTCTAATCTTTAACTTCATTCACCGTCCTGAAAGACAACAATGTTTCGCGCAGCACAGATCACCCTCTCATTACTGTCGAGCTCATAGTAAGCAGAGTATGACATTATATTAGCCATCAAAACGAATAAATGTATATACTCAGAGCCTCACTTATGAGATATGACTCTCACTTGGAATAACAATGAGGAGGAGATTAACATAATTTATATTGAGATCTTCGAGTATATAGCACCTAATTACATACTCAATAACACATAGCCACATAAATCTTAGAGATATAAACTTATATATGTGTATGATATGTATCTCGGCATCACTTATAATGCGTAAGATACATAGTATGATTATGAGTACGTGAGTATATCTAAATTTAATCTACCACAAGATGAATATAATAGAGAGAAAAACATCTATTACTTATACTTGCACATCACTACTATCATACTTAAATCACAACCACTCTCCATACTAGAACGATACATGTTGATATTACAATTCTCGTCTCTATCACCTTCATCACTAATCATACAATACTATCATAACAATAATCTATACATTCTAGCTTCACAAGTATTGGAGATTCCATAACGTGTGACCATTGACACTGAATTACATTGCTATAATTGAGGCTGAACATGGAGTACCAATCTGTTTTATCATAGCTCATATCATTGATGAATCTAGAATAAGATACAAAGTTCTTCACGAGTGTTATGTGATCATGTAATGGCGGGATTATATCAGCTCCCGCCTCTTATTATTATATTGAGTAGTTACACTTGTGCTCACCGCTAGTTTTTCCATATCTGTTACTTGCTACTTGCCTGTGTGTGCGTGGACTACCACTGCTGCTAAGCTGATTTTCCCAATTTCTCCTTCTGTGAGGGTTCTCTGCTGATCGTTTTCGAGATATGAGCGATTAACTACTTGTACTCGTCATATAATATCACTGGTGCAGGACACACATGCTCAGTCACATACATCTATGCCTCGAGCGAGCAATGCGTATAGGAGAGCGTATAGATTGAGTCAGAGACCTTGCATCATAGAGAGATTACCTTCTTAATAATATTTAGAGCGCTAATAGCTACACTGAATCTTCCCTAATCTTTCCAGATCCTTATGCGTATGAGCTACCTTACGCCAACATATCTCATATTCATATAGATATCATACTTGAGAGTCTCATGATCACTTCTGTTCTCCGAGAGATACGACTCTAGATGAGGACCTCTTACGCGCAGCTTCACGTAGAGAGTACTAACTTCGGTATAGATAGTGAGACTTGTTTTTCTACCTCTATACCATGAATGTTATGGTATATGGATGCTGAGCCCTTTATTATAATATGTCTGCTATAACTATCTACAGAGAATAGTAGGATTTGCGTGGTTGAGCGACTTTAGAATATTACAAGGTCATCCGTTGACTGAGCGTATAGACACTATACGCTACTGAATCTACTCAATGCTACAAACTTTATCATGTATGGAGAGTTATTCCACTCTTATTCTTTTGTTAGACTGAGAATTAGGTACTGTCTTATTACTATTTATATCAACATTTATCATTTCATATATACCTCGTGACGGAGTAGTTGAGTCCTTTAGATTGAGTAATCAATTATACTCCAGATCAGCATCATTTGTCATATAATCAATTATGATAGTATGTGGTACTGAGGCTATTACGAGAGTCGTAGTGTGATTCTGTTTCTATATTTCAACTTTGAAACTCATTCATAGTCTCATTATAAGATCCTATATAGAGAGATATCTTTTCAGTACCACGGTTACATTCGTAGATGCATGCCTACCTCGTAAGCGAGTCTCTTGTATTAGACACGCATCTTCCTACTATATCTATCTACATGCATGGCTTAGATCATGATATCTACATAATATTGACACTATCTGAGATTACAATTACGCCATATCTCAGTACTTATTATACCTTTCTATATACTATCCATCGCGTGAGAATCTCTGACTATATCGAGAATACATAGGAGAGAGAGATCCTAATAAACTTTCTATTAGACTAATCTTTGAGCGTTGTAATGATCTAGTCATCAACTCTATGTGATTATCTAGAGTATCATCACTTCTATATATACACTCAGATCCAAAGCTGGATATCATATATCCACACTGAGACACACTTTATATGACATAATCTCACATTACATCATTTCACCTCTTATACACTCTTATTCAAACTGGTTCTATCTACTCACTATAATGTCGTATTCACTTTCAGTATTCGGACTAATTATCACATTTAATACACTAACTCACATAACACTTACTGACCATTATTCATAATTGTACACCATTGATAAACATTACATAATTTACAAATATAACAGAGCCATGGTATCATACCTGATCTACGATACGATAACTGAGTCACTAGCGATCGAGCACACTCAAAGAATAATACTGGGAATGTGCTGTATTTAATTTTCTGACGCACGCAATGTAACCTTTCCTTTCTCTGCCTATACAGTGTTTTAGATATCCACAGCTTATACTCAACTAGGAGCCTCTCGTCGTCAGCTCCTCTGTTATAGGACTAACTCTCTTCATAATCAAGTTGAGTCGAGAGAAGGTCTCTAGACGTATTCGAACACGGCCCTATTTGTTAATAGAGATCCGTATGTGCCACATAAGGATCATAACATAGTAGTCTATATATTATTAGCTTGTTATCTGTTCTATTGTCTCTCCACGTTCAACTTGTGTGATCTCATTATTTCATATTTTCCGTGAGCTCGGTATTATGGTTTATGAGATAGCTTATTATAAATCTCATTCTTTCTAAAATAAGGTAACCTTGAGGAAAGCGGCATGTGTGCTTCGCGGAGTGAGATGCTATATCACTACGTCTGCGTTACACACAATCATATAGACGAGGCCTACCTCATGTATAGCTATAACAAGGTGATGACTGAGGTTACCGTGACAATTATTTTAGTGTTGAATAATTTCATAATCCAGTATTTGTATCGCTTTGCACGTAGTGCCTATTCTTATCTTTCCTAGCGAATATATTATTATATTTCTGTTCAAGTAAGTATATTCTTTCTATTCATATCATTTCATGTTGACTAGAGCTGAAATTTATATTCTTCTCATCACATCTTATTTATAAATAATAGAACTGTGATCCAATCTCTGCAACTTCAGATTTGTGTGTTAGGTGATATGATTAAATATCATGAGGTAGATGACTAAACATAACACACCATATACTACCAATAGATAAAAATAAGAAAGACTTACCTGCACGTGTAAGTGGTTAGGTGACATAACATATAAGCTAAATCACTTATACTCATATATAGTATATCATACTTACTCCAATATAATATTATATATATTAAATATCTCATACTATATATTATTTATAATAATACGTGTAGAGGTATTAATATATAATAAAATAATAATATTAATATAGATAGGGGCACCCATATATAAATACTACCTATATATTATAATAATATAATATAAATATAATATTATACTATATAACTTATTCATATTCTATAAAAGTCCAATTAATAGGACGTACCTATAACGTCACTGTGAGTGAAGTTCACACACACTAACAAAGATGTCAAAACTGGTCGCGAGCGAGCTAGATATATCACTAGCACGCAGACGGAATCGAGGCAATGCACGAGCACCAACATTCAGCCACGTAAGAACACTCTATACAGGACGAAAGCGTCTCAAAACGACACCACAGTAGCTTTTAAATGATAATAAAATAATAATAATTTACCGACTCAGCAGTCCTGCTTTCAAGTCTTAAATAGAAACAAAATTTTTGACACACATCCGTATTCCACATCAACATAATAATTTAATAATATCAAATAATAAATATTATATATATTATAAATTTATAATCTTAAATATATATAAGCGATTTACTATATATATAATATACTTAATAAATCATTATTTCCTAAATAATATATTAATCAAAATAACTATATTAATATAAAACTCATTACATAATATTAACTATATATCATATAAATAATAATTTTAATATAAATCATGTAACTTATTAAATTAAAATTATAGACTCACTAACGTATAGGTCACGAAACTACACTCAGTTCACACGTCGTGAAATATCACCACCTCTCCTAGGAGTTATATATCACGGATATGACAGAGATATTAACACCTCACATATACTGTTCACTGATATCGAGTCGAGCATATATAGGTTAGTAGTTATTTCCATCCACTTATGCCACCGGTGGCGCACAAAAACACATTAGA
>JABUQX010056760.1:42500-45337 GCA_015478945.1 Trachelipus rathkii
TTTCAGTTCCTTGGCCGCTTCGATCTCCCAACATCCCACCATGTGATTTTTTTCCTTTGGGGAATTCGCCAAAGATGTTGTGTACAATATCCTTTGACAAACATTGCTGATTTTAAAGCGGGAACTTCAGCTGTTATTAAACAAATTAATGTGGAATTGCTGGTGTTTACATGGCAGACTTTGGAATACCGACTGGTTGGTTGATTTGAGAATGACTAATGTTGCCACATTTTTTTGTTTGTAACATTATCACTTATGTGAAGCATACTGCATAATAAAAGTTCTAATTATGTTTGTTTAAAATACCCTTGGTTTACCCATAACTTATTTATGTTATGAGAAAGTTGGTTAGACAAATGTCGGAGACCCTGTAGAGTATATATATATATATATATATATATATATATATATATATATAAAATATATATATATATATATGTATATATGTAATAATAATAATAATAATATATATATATATATAAAATGTAATATATAATAGCAATAACATATGTATATATGTAATAATAATATATGTATGTAATATCTTGTATATATGTAATAATATAATAATATAATAATAATAATAATATGTATATGTATATCATATATATATATAATATATAATATAATAATAATAATATATATAAAATATAATATAATATATATAATAATATATAATAATATATAATAATAATAATATATATAATAATATAATAATAATATAATAAATATAATATATGTAATAATAATATTAATAATAATAATGTATGTATATAATAATAATAATATAATATAATAATAATATATATATGTATATATATATAATAATAATAATAATATGTAATAATAATATTTAATAATAATATTTGTAATATGTAATAATAATAATAATAATGTATATATAATAATATATTAATAATAATAATATATATATAATATAATAATATATCAATAATAATAATAATAATAATAATAATAATAATATATATATATATATATATGTTGTAATAATATAAACATCCTTGGCCTTAACATAAACAAAGAAATGTCTTGGAAACCTCACACACAACTTGGTTACTAGGGCGACCTCAAAGAACTGGGAGTTCTGTTTAGACTGCGAGATTTTTTCCTCTTCCCAGTTGCTCCAGCTATACAAGGGTCTCATCCGCCCTTGTGTGGAGACTGTTCATATCTGGGGGGCTCTGGTTTCGCGGCTTTTGGACAGGGTCAGTCAGAAAGCCAAAGGCTTACTTACCCTCCATATTGTTGCTGTACCAGTTCACTTGACCCCTCTATCTTTGCGGCGCGATATGGTGCTTTATCTCTCTTCTATAGGTACCGCAGCGGCAGGTGTTCAAGGGAACTACCACTCGTGTACCACCACCTTTACGACGCCCTCATGCTAAGGGTGCCGTGTCTGCGCACACACGAGTTTTTGTGTTGATGTGGGATAGCTTTCCAGGCCAGTTCAGTGGTTCTTCTGCTCCTACCATGCATTCATAGTCTCTATTTTATTCTACCATGATTCACCACTTGATTTAATCTTCCTCACTTTAAAGCCTGCGTCTGTGCTCATCTGCGTAATTTGCGCTAGTGGATGAAATTTTAGCGTGCAACACCCCCTCCTGAATGGGGCTCTGCCCGTGAGTGAGTGGTGGTGACAACTGTAAAAAGAAAAATGTATATATATTTATATATATTTTATATTTATGTATATATATATAATATTAATAATAACTATATATATATATATAACATAATATATATATATATATATATATATATATAATATATTATATATGTAATATATATATATATATATATATATATATAATATGTAATAATATAAATATATATATATATATATATAATATATATATATATATATATATATATCTATATATATATATATATATATATATATATATATATATTAATAGCACTCTATGTATATATATATATATATAAATATATATATGATAACATAATGTTAGGAAAAATAATAATATATATGTAATAATAATAATAATAATAATAATATGTAATAATAATAATATAATAATATACGTATATATATGTTATGTAATATAATATGTAATATATATATAATATATAATAATAATAATAATAATAATAATAATAATAATAATAATAATAATAATGGATAATAATAATAAGAAGAAGAAGAAGAAGAATTATAATAATAATAATAATAATAATAAGAAACATCATAAGGATAATAATAATAATAATAATAATATATATGTATAATAATAATAATAATATATATATATATATATAATATATGTAATATATATAATAATAATAATATATATATGCGTAATATTTAAATAATAATATGTATAATAGTAATACTGGATAGGTAGGTAATAATATAATAATAATAATAATATGTAATAATATCAATATTAATAATAATATAATAATATAATAATAATAATAATAATATATATGTATAAATATATAAATAATAATAATAATATATATGTAAATGGATATATATATGTAATATGTAATAATATATAATAACTCTAACAATAATAATATATATAATAATAATAATAATATAATATGTAATAATAATAATAATAATAATATATAAGAGTTATTAATTTAAATAATAATAATAATAATATATATATAATAATAATAATAATAATAATAATAATATATATATATATATAATATATGTATATCTTCTATCTTTAATATATATTAATAATAATTTTAATAATAATAATATTAATAATTTAATAATAATAATAATGTTTATGTATAATAATAATAATAATATGTAATATGTAATAATAATAATA
>JABUQX010056761.1:0-32500 GCA_015478945.1 Trachelipus rathkii
AGAAGGAGAGCTGAGTGTATAGATATGACTAGAAAGATTAATATGTTATTGTTGTTATATCTAATATGTTATAATATTAATGAGTAGTATGGGAGAAAGGTTATGATTTATATATTATAATATAAGTTTAGATAAAGTATATAATATATTACTTTATAAACCTTAAATATAAAATTTATTTCTTTTAATGTATACAATATGAATTCTTTATAATAAGTATATATAACTTTATTTTTACCAATATAATAAAGGTGATAGAAAATATAATATAGATCTATGAGATAAAACTCAATTTTATTGAGAGAATTCGCACGTGGTCGTAAATTTCTTGAATCTCTCATATCCGTATATTATTTCGATTATTCTGATTAAGTATCAGGTATCGAGATGCGGACTAGCGGACTAAAGTGAGACTGTGAGGAATAGTGCTATATACTTACTCTTGAGATACGAGTAATGTATTATGTAAATATTATTAATATGTAATATTATATATATAGTATATTTAATTATATAGTACTTATTATTATAATTGATTATTATAATTATATATTCTACATGTATTCTAATGTGAATTATGGGGTGGCAGTACATAGTTATTTTGAGCTTCAGTGCAGTAAAGTGCAATTTTCACCTACCCCCCCATTAAATAATGGACAAATAAATTCGGTAGCTTCTTCAGCCGATTAATTGTACCCTAATATATAACACCACTATATGTAACTTTTTTCTATCTTAAATCTATATTCTTTTTCGAGTGTTTTTCTGTGGTATTTCTGTTGGTATTAAGCTGATTGGTATAATTTTCAATTTATTTTATTAAAACTTAATTGCATTATTTTGTACTTTCATCGAAAATTTAGTGAAGAAATATGTTTGGTATATTATATTCAATATTACGGGGTGAAAATGATATACATATAATATTTAGCATTTTTATGGTCTAACAATTCCCGTAGTCAAGATGATTATCGGGCACCCATAAATTATTTTTTAAATTATATAGCACTTTCGCACAATCAATATTAGAGCATCTTGTGTAGAGGTGGTTAAAAAAGCTATTACTGATTTTATGGGTTCTACAAATTAAAAAAATTCGAGGTGTTATATATATTATTTATTAATCTTTTTTCAAGTTTATATTCAAGATCGCAGTAGTAAATTTTCAAGAGCATTTGGTAGTCAAGTACAAGAAGTATAGCACATTTATTTTATCACTTATGCCTTAATATTATAACTTTGCAAAACGACTAGTAGTATTTGGAATTTGTTCTTATATAGAAATTGTCCTACCAATAAAAAAAATTTTTGAGGGGTAATAAAATTCTCCTTATTAATACTTAGGAACTTTAAGTATACATAAATAAACATTCTAGATCTTACACGTAGGAGAGGATGAATAATATCTGTCGTTCCTGGGAGTTATATACAAAGCATAAGTTACAAATAATATCGTATATTTTGATCGGATATCCATAGCTTAAACAAAAATTAGGATAATAACAAATCCAAATTTTACACTTTTCAAGGCGTTATGAATTTTCTGTATCAGAAAAGTGAATAATATTGAACAATATTATCTTTTATAATAAACCACTAAAAAAATGCAAATTCTTCAGGAGCTTTGTATATAATCTGTGTACTGATATACACCTTTTTTACTAATTTTAAAATAATTTTATGAATTTGTAAGGGATGAATAATTTTTAAAAAATTTCCCTCCGATATTTTTATATCGCCTGTATGAAACCAGCCGTCCATGATCTAATTCAAAACTACTGCATATTCAAAGAATTATCTAAGTAAATAGTGTGCATCCTCTAAACCCCTTACATTACATAATGTCCTGAAAAAAATTATTCATGCAGATCTCGGATAAACTGAAAAGAAATATCCCAATTTTTCTCTAAGCAATATCCAAAAAATATTAGTAGTAGCATTGAAAAGTTGATCAGTATCTCTACAGTTGCAGTAGTGGTAGTTGTTATAGCTATTAGTAGAAGCTGTTGGCTAATATAAGTTTTAGCTGATACCACCAATTGTGTTTATTAACCTGTATATCTCTCTCAAGTTTCGTAAGTCATTTCTCCTAAGATAAAAATTCGTTCTTAGGAGTTTCGACTAAATGTCAAAAACATTCCGGAGTTTAGTAAAATAATTAAAAATACTCAAAGCAATGACTACAGATCACAGAAAATCAACATGAATAACGATGTTTTAGACGTCTAGAAAAAGCTAGCAGTTTTTGTTGTATTATTAGAGGTCAATATCGGTTGACTAAATAATTCCGAATTATTTATGTTCACATATTATTTTTCAGGGGTCACTAGTAAAGTTATTGGGCTCAAGCCATGATAGCAATTATACATTTGGAGTCATTTCTCTTTCTATTAGTAACCAATGATTGGTATAGAGGTCTCTTGATTATGTATTTTTTAGCACCTATTATATTAGCTGACTTCCACAACTTCTCCCTAATTTTTTATAGCTAGGTGGAGATCACATGTATTTTATCAAGCCTTGGTAGGAAGTTATATTAGCATTTGGCAAGCGCATATAAGTACTCTGCTAGGGCATACAAAGTCCAACAAGGTTAATTTAAGTCTGATAAGCTTACTAATCATTATTAAAAATTAGCTAATTTACGCGTGGGATTTTTGAAAATTAATATGGGAGTAGTGTGAGTGTACCTTTCATGTATATAATTTGATAAAGTTAAATTGGCATGTAAATGTTATTTTATTAATCTAATTATTTATTATAATTATTATTCCATTATAAATTATTATTATCATGATTATTAGTGCAATTTCTTCAGCTTTATCCTATACCTATATTTTTTTTGAGGTTTTTCAACATGAATTTGCTAGATATAATAAATTCCGTTTTTTCCGTTATTTTTAAATTGGGTTTCAGAAGTAGTCTAACCTCCTTTCTGTCATGACCTTGTAAGTTTATTATGAATTAATATAGACCTTTATTTTATTTTATTTTAGTACTACTGTACTACAGTATTATAATATAATTTTAGGAAACTTGTGGTATAGGAAATAAATTTATATAAATATATTTATCTATATTATATATATATATATATATATATAGTTATATAGTTAATATATATTAATATTCATATATATATATTTATATACTTAAACTTTGTTATATATTATATAATTAAATATTCTTGTGGATAATATATAGTATTAATAGAGTTTTGCATAATGATAGTTATAATAGTACTTGATTATAATTATTGATTAATTATATGAATAATAATATTCTTTAAATATATATTATAGTATATTAATAAATATAAAAATTCTATATAAAATTTAAAATAAATATATATACATTTATTAATTATTATAATACTCATATAATATTACTGATATATGATTAGATATATATACGTTGTACCATCTCTATACGTGAGGATGCTACTCTAACAGTGAGTGAGTGATGAATTTACGAGTGAGAGTGTGAGTAAGCGTATCAGTTTAATATATACGTAATAACAGTTATAATATATATAATATGATTATTATTATTTTATAATATACTACTATATATATATATATTATATATAGTACGTCTAATAGTATATATATATAATATTAATACAGTATATATATAATATATATTACTTACTAGTTCTACGTATTATTATTATATACTTAAATATTATTAATTAATTAATATATATATATCTAATATGTATATATTATATTATATATATATATATATACTATTATTATAAGTATAATATATTTAAATATAATTAATATTAATATATAATTTATAAGTATATATATACTATGATATTTAGTGGAGTCATTATCTATATTAAATATATGTATATATTATTATATTGATAGTATATAGTACTCTAAGTCTCCACTCACACTCACGTATAACGATAATTAGTAATAGTTTAATGTAATATTATATTACTTATAGTGTGAGTGAGTGAGTGAGGGAAGCTTCAATATATTACCATAATATAGATCATTTATCTTATATTCATTTCATTTTTATCATTACAACACTGTTATAATACTCACTCCTTTTCATTATCCTACTGCAACGCCTGAAACGACCTAATTTATCTAACGAAGGTAATAAAATTTTCTATGGTACTTATATTTTATACTTTATGAAGTAATAGTAGGTGAGTTTCTAATTCTGAGGTAGTAAATAGGGTCTTTCGGAGTATGTAGAAGACTTATTATATTTTGAGTGGCATATGTAGTAAGATCTATATATTCATTGAACTTATCTATTATCAGCTTTAGAAAGGACGTTCATTAGGTATAATCTAGTACGATGGTTAATACTATCTAAGTTATTATTTAGTTGTGTATATATATAGCTCTCAGTGATACTATTAGTTCATATGAGCATAAGGCAGTTCAAATAACAGTTATCTGCTAAGGCTAATTACAGCTCACTCAATAATTTCTCACTTTATATGCTGATAATTAAGTATATATTATAACATTATTAATATTATTAGTTTAGGCTATATTTAATGATATAATATATAATATAATAATATATATTATTATTATATATTTATTTATATTATGTATTATTATTATATAATATTATTATTATATATTATTATTTTAATTATTATTATATATTATATAATTAATTATTTATTATATTAATTATATATATATTTAATTATTATTATATATTATATTTATTTCTTACATTATATATATAAATTATATATATATTATATAAATCTTAAGTATATATATATATCATATATATATTATAATATATATATATATATATATAATCTAATTATATTATATATATGTTTTTATTAATATTATATATATATTAATCAGTCACTATATAGTACTTACTGTTATTATTATATTATTTATATTAGTTATTGTAGCATATATAGTATATAATTAGTATATATATATAATATGATAGTATTAGTATATTAATCTTAGTGATATTATAATTTAATTAATATAATATTATTTATATATATATATAATAATATTAACAGTAATAATGATTTAGTAATATCTATTAACATATACTCTGAATTAGTATATATAATTATATATTATATATCTATTATATACTTATATATCTATATATATATATTTACTTCTATAATATTATAATTTAATATCAAATATTATTAATATTATATATTAATGATATATATATGTCTTCTTACATCATAATATATATCTATCTACTTTAATTAATATATCTATACTCTATTATATTAATAATCTTCTTATTTTTTCATTAAAATAATTTTGATTATAACTAGCAGTATAATAAAAGGAAATTTATAACATTACTTATTTTACTATTCCTTACATATTTTGATCAGACGTTAAATCAGTTTAATAGTCTAAATTAAAGTTAACTTATTTCACGTTACAGTTCTTTAACTCACGTATAAAACTATTTATTATAATGGTTGTATACATATAGTTAATCTACTCTTGATAAGCCCGATTAAGTGATTAACTCGGCTGATTAACACTTTTCATCAGCTATTTAAAATCTGGTTTTATATGAGGATATGCTTATATCTTAAGATAATATATTATCCTAGTAATCACATGTCTCACTAAACCTTTCCCAATTAATTCGTTTTTTTATATTAATAAACCATAATCTAACTATATATAATAATTCTATATATGTCAGTATATATAAATTATATATATATATATATATTAATATATATATATCGATATACTATATATATATCTATATATATATTATATTATATATTATAATATTAATATATACTTATAGTTATATATATATATTATAATATATTATATTATATATTATCATATATATATATTATATTATTATATAGTATATATATATACGATTTCACTATATATATTAATATTAACTAAATATATTAATTATATTTTAAATAATATATAAATATACTATATACTTATATATATATATAATATATTATATATACTATATTCGTATATAATATATATATATATATATATAATTATTATATATATTCAATATATATTTTATATATTATATCTATATATATATATATATAAATATATAAATCTTATAAGTTATCTATATATATATATATATATATATAATTATCATATACTATGAGGTTTGAGGCTACTAATATCCAGGCGTTAACAATGTGTAATGTGAGCCTGGATGAGTCTAGAAGATAACGGTTGGAGTATGAATCCACTTTGGTGTTTATTGATATAGATATGGTAAAGTTAAAGATCCAAGATAATAGGAGTGTGATACACGAGACGAATACTATGACTTATCGAGAATAGTGAGATACTACCGGAGGATGTTACTTGGGTATACGGTTCCCCTTTTTTTTATTTTTTTATCTTAATATTAATATAGTGATTAACAGAGGTGGTATTTTTTCTTCTGAAATTTCGTGTGTTCTCGATTTAATATTATTATTAACTAATGGTGTACTTGCGATATGATTTTGTTTGTATTGTGATCATTATATTATTAATATATTATAAATATAGTATAAATATAAAGATTTTGTAATATTATTAATAATTAATATGTTATTTCAAAATTAATATTCTACATATACTCAAATATATATCATTTAAAGGTCAAAATATACAAGAAAAGAGTTCCATAGGATAAAATTATCTTACGAATAGTAAGACACTTTACAGGAATCCATAATACATCTACTTAATTTGGAATCAGCCGTATAAAAGCTTATTACTCATTAGGAATGTAATAAAAAAAAAAAAACAAAAAAAAAAAAAAAAAAAAAACTTCGGAAACGTATGATCACTTTAAACACATATAAATCTTCCTATTTGGTAATCGCGTATAAGCTTTATAATATGTCTAAAAGATTCAATTTCTATGTATTCTTAAAAACTAAAACATAACTCACCTCACAATGGTAGACGCACATTAGATACAGGAGTTCGGGTCTTCTCAGGCTCTCATAGGTGGAATTCCGACGTGAGGGGGAGCTTCGTCCACAAGCTCCTCTTAGTCCTCCCTCTCGCTCTCGAGCCCTACTCTAACTGGAATATATATTTCCTTAGAAGTTATAAACTTTTACATATTTTAGGACGGCTCGAGTCGAATGGGGACAGTCAGGGTGGGGGGGACGAAACGACTATACATATAATAAGCTTTGTAAGCTTTATGTTCTGATTCCAAATATGTAATTTGTTTATTTCTGTAGTGATCAGTACTTGTTTTCAGTTTTATTTTGTTTGTTTTTTTTACGTTCTAATGTTAAGTTCTTCTAACTCTGATTCCTCACCAATATGCATTTGGTTTTTCCTGTGTCATACATTTCGGAGATAATATAAATTCTTATGGATTTTAAGTTATTTCATGGAATTATGCACTCATATAAAGTATTACCAAATTTATCCTAAATGTTGTAGGCAAAATTTTTTGCAGTGTTAGTATGACAGCCTCTCCATATTTTATTTGTATATCGCTGCCTATTATCCTTGGCTCTCTATGCTCTTCCTCTCCTTTATTCTTCTCTCTCATATCTCAATCATTTGTTTCAAAACATTCTTCCGTCATCATATATAAAAATAAATACTTATAATTTATATTAATATAATATCTCTATTATTATTATCATATTATATTATAATATATATATATATCTAATATATATTATATATATAATTTATATATTACATATATTACTTTAATCTTAATACATATATTATATTAATATATAACTGTTATTATAATATATATAATATTAATATATAAATATTGTTTTTCAAATAATTACTTATAGTATTTGAAAAATAGTTATAAATTTTTATAAATATATTAGAAATACTTATTAAAAATTTTTTTATTGATATATATATATATTATATGGATAATGTATTATTGGAGTAGTAATTTAGAACAAGGCTACCAAGTATTATTTCTTTTATTATAATTTGAAATTATTTGAATTATAAATGATTACTTATATAAAGTATTTACAATAAAATTTGAATTTTAAGTTAGTTTAAAACATCACCTATATTTTAATATATATAAAATATTCTCTTAATAATACGTATATATCATTCTTCCATACACTCTAACAACGTAATTTTTATTACTAGAGGGGGAAAAAAGTAAGTCGAGGCATATTTTCATAATATTCAGCAATAGAACTATATAAAGTTATTGAGTCTCTAGTAAATATTAAACTTATTTATATATAATCTATATAAATATATTATATATATTATATATATATAGTATATACTATTATATATATATATATATAGTATATAGTATATATATATATATATATATATATATATATATATATATTATATAATATATATACTATATATATTAATTATATATGTATATAATGATATATTGATATATACTATATTAATAATATTATAAATATATATATATAGTATATATATATTATATATTATAATCATATATATATATTATATATATATATATTATTATATATTATAATATATATATCTTAGTTATATATATATATTATATATATTATTATATAATAATCTATATATTAATAGCTATAGATATATTAATATTAAGTGCTAAAAGTGACCTATAAGTACTTACTGGGCGATAGGTAGAGTGTAAAACTTTAAGGCTGTATATATATCTAGGTCACATTTTGGTTTAAGACTTTGTGTTTACTATGTAAGATTTATAATAGTTATCCATAAATTTTAAAATAATAATTATCATAAAAATAATAACTAAAATTTTTAAATAGTTTTTATAATGATTTTATATTTATAAATATCTACGCACTTTATTTGTAGCTAGATAATACTTTTTCTTTATTACAAAGTTCTATATATTTTTCCTAATTGTGTCTCGAGCTATAGGTCGATCAGGTCAATATAGAGATTGCTCCTTGAAATGTGACTACAGGTATGGTGAGTTAATTTTGTATGACTATATCATATATGATTCTGGTGACTTAGTAGTTTAGAAGGAGGTGAGCATATCACGATAAGTGAAAGAGTCTAAAGTGGTATCATTGATCATTATTAGTGTATATAGGAGGGTCGAGGATGTACGATCATGAGCATGATTGCAGTGGGTGTAGTGGCGGGATCTTGGGAGGAGGATGAATTTGCATGTGGATGGGATGCGGATGTACCCGGACAATTGTTAATTGCCGTACTTCCACTTACGTAGATTTTAATGAATCAGAACATCTCTTTATTATTACTACATCATAACGGGGTAGCTATAGAGGAGTACCACACTTCCCTCTATGATATATATATATTGCGAGGGCATAAGGGAACACCGGAAAGAGTAAAAAGAACTCACAGTATTCATTATAGGAGTGAAACTGTATTACGGAGGAAGATAATGTAAGAAGAACGGAAAGTAAGTAAAAAGGGATTACTGTTTATACTATATGATATTATGTATATTTCATGCAGAAGTTAGTGAGAAGGATGAAGAGACGGCCTGAGTGAGGTGGGACATAAACTAGTGAAATATACTAGTATATTGGTAGGGAAGTAAGGATTTGAAAAGTGAGTAATAGAGATGCTTCGATAGATTTCAGTCCGAGGAGGGGATTGATGATACTATTATATAGAATAGTTTTATTTTATTATCAAATAACTCACATATAATGAGATCACTAATAGAGTTCTAGTAATCTAAAGATCAAAATGATTTAATGTAAAATGTAAAATGTAATAAGAATACATATAAGATTATATACTATTATATAATGATTGAGTATTAAATTCTAATAATCTAAATTTAGATCAAAATATTTAATGTAATCATAAGATGAATAATAGAGTAATTTATGTAATCATAGGATAATAATAGAGTAATTTATGTAATCATAGGATAATAATAGAGTAATTCATGCAATCATAAGATAATAATTTTCAGACTAATTTTTCTTTTTGCGGCAATTTCTTCTTCTTTCCTCATCGAGATGAATTAAAAAAATTTTAAGAAAGATCAAATGACCACGTAAAGAAACTTTTTGAAAGACGGTTGTGCTCAACAGTGTGTTTCTGTGCACTTATCAAGTAACAGATGCATGTCACAAAAATGACCATATATGGTCAATTAGGACGTAAAATCCCTAATATTATAGTAAGTATACACATAGTGGTGACTATGTAAAGAATTATTATAGGAGGTTATTAATAAGAGGAAAATAATATCACGGTGATATTGTGAGAGTATAAAGAAGGTGCTGTAGAAAAATAGTATAGATTAGGTGAGAGTACAAAACATAGTGACTTAGTATTGTATGGAGGTACAATAATGATTGTCACTAAGAGAGAGTGAAGATAGAAGATATAGAAAAGAAGAGCGTAAGTAATATGGTAGAGTCGTAAGGAAAATATTATATTGAGAAAGGATAGTGATGGAGTCAAGAAAGGGAATGAATTATTATAAGACTGGTAAATAAACTATTAGATAAGTATACAATAATAGAATAAAAGTATGTGCTAACATTATGGATATAGAGAGCAGGGAGAGTATTTGGTGAAATCATATAATAATACACAATCGTGTAAGATGGACGGAGTATTCATAGTGAACTGCTATATATGTGAAATGAACGGTGGGCAGGAGTAGGGAGAGATATGATAGTGGATAGGTAGAGAGGAATGATGAGTAGATATAGAGGAGATAAATATTCGGAAGAATTAGTGAAGGTGTCTGAAGGTAGTGAGATACGAAAGACGTTAAGGTGCCATAAGGTTTAAAGATTGAGGATATACCTTATAGAGAATTTGATATAAAGTTAAAAATTGCCTGAGCTAAAGAAAATAAAAGTAAAGTAAAATTTTGTATAACTGTTATATTAAATATAGGTGTTAGGAACGATAGAGTGAAGTTCACTAAAGAGGATGGGTATAGTCATATTATATATGCCAATATAAATATAAGTTATAGGAATAAAAAATAAGATTGATGTATAACTATACATAGTGAGAGAATTTGCTTGTTGAACCTATGGCAATAAAACATATGCGAGATTTTAGAGATAAAGGTTTTAGATAATATTAAGTAATAATAGATAATAATGGGAGTAGAGCAGCACGGATATATTAGATAATAAGAACTGATAAGTCACTATAATATATAGATCTCATTTGTTTTACGCACTATTAGATATAATTACGTGGCAAAGGTTGGAATTCAACAAATACGAACATTAAAATTTAAGTTTTCATAGAATTTGAAGAAATAAGCTTTCGATTACAGTTGCATATAGTATATTAATGAGAGTACTAATTGGTAGAGTATGCTGGATAGATGAGAATATATTAGCAGTGGGTAGAAAGTTGTAGTAAAGGTAAGCTTACTGGTATGAAGTTTGTTAAGCAGGAATGAGTCAAATGTAATGTAAGAAATAATATTATAATATATAAAATACTATATAGTAATAAGTAGAATGGTATATTTCGAGGTGAGAACATAGGTTAAACAAGGAAGCGTGTTGTCACAATTTTTGTTTGTAAAGAATTATATATGGATATATATAGTGATAAAGAAAGTAGAGTAAGATAAGTATACCGTAGTGATTAGTGAATGGGAGATAATTATATTTGTGTGAGCTTATGCCGATGACTATTGGTCAATGACTGAGAATATGCTAATAAAGGGGAGACAGGTATGAGTAAGAGTGTGATAAGTGTATAATGTACTTTGGTCAACTAAGGCTGAAGATAGTAGAGTACCTGGACTTTATGACTTATAAAAAATACGTACAGAAATAGACGGAGTAATGTGGAGTAAGAGAAGGATAGAAGAAGATAGATTGGATAGAGGTGAGGTGTATCTATGATGAATAATATAAGTAGGTATGTGAGGAATATGAATATTACTTGGGTATGATGTATATTTGGTAAGATAGAGGGAGGATAAATGTTAACAAGAGAACACTAAGTAGTATAACATATAGCTACATAGTTTAGGGGGGGTGAAGTAAGATGAGTGTATTCTCACATACTGAGTGAGTGTAAAGTATAGATAAAATATGAGTAGAGGAGTTTGATATATGAGGTGTGTAGATCTTTTTGAAAGGTGTTACTATAGTATGGATAGCAGACCATGGATAAGATTACAACAAGAGATAGGGATAGTAGAAATATACATGAGTCGGCGGTAGTATATGTTACGTTTTGATAGAGTTGATATGATGAGTTGAGATGGACACATGGACATGACATAGAATGTAAGTATCAATAGTGACAGTAAAGGCAAGTGAGTCGAAAGATATATAAAGGAGGAGGTTTAGGTGTTGGGGAGTGAATACTATATTGAATAAGATGGATGCAGTTAATTAGAGAGGTGGAGTGGTGAGACTATATATGGATAGAAGGATGAAGATAGTGATAGGTAGCCAATAATAAAGAAGATGGTGAAGTAGTAGTAACTAGAGTTACATACGAGAAAGAGAAGCCGTAGGAAGAGAATGGGAAATGTACTCGTTGAGAGATAATCATTATGAGTAGATGAAATGAATAATGGATTGCCGTGATGCAGTAGTATATGAATGTAGTGATGGAGAGATCAGTAGTTTTGGAAGATGAGGAAGATTTCGAGACAAGAACGATGATTTATAGTATACTATCATGACTTAGATAGAGGTCTTGACCTTCCTGGGAGTGGTTGTATATATATATTAATTATATTAATATTATATATATATTAATTTTTAATATATATATAATATTATAATATATTATATATTATATTATTATATATATATATATATATAGTTCTGAATATAGAATGATAGTTATGAGATAGACTGATCTCTCATATATAATGTATATATATGTAGATATATATTTTATTATATATTATTTACTATTTATATATTATTATATATATATATATATATATATAATAGTATATTTATATACTATTTAACATATCTTACATCTCTACTACTATACAGTCAGTAACGCATTACGAGCGCTTGTCGTAAGGTAGCCAACTCATATCCGCTTTACAATCTTGTCTATATCATCAGCGCATCCCATGGCTCTTTCGATGCGAGCATCATCAACGCATTGCAGGTATCTGGTGTGCGTGCGTGCATAGGAAAATCGCTCATGACTCGTCGTGTGCCATGACCTCTCTAAAAAAAATAAAAAAGCAAACTAAAAAATCTAATTTATTTTTACTAATTTTATTACTATTAAAATAATGTTTAAATGTTATACAAGAACGCTAATTTTCCATTATGACAGTCAATACGAACGAAAACATTATTTTTCATACTTCACAGAGGTTTGCGGATCGGTGTAGCTAACTCCTTCGGTCTTTCGGAGGTGCTTACAAACTCCAAACTGGCCTAGGTGCAATTATCTCTCTGCCTTCTCTGAACTCTCACTTCGCGAGTGTGTGTCGCCTGAGCAGTTTATCAATGTAGCTGCGTCTTACTATTTATCTCTCTTAATTTTATGGTGTTTCACTCTCTCGAGCACGGTCTTCTCCCTACTGTGCTTCTTCGTGATATACACTCTGGTCTCTCTTTTAATCGTCTATATACAAATCACCTTTGTCTTCTTCCACTACCATTCATATCTCTGTGTATGATGTAAATATAAATACAAATATTTCATCTCTCATACTATTTCTACTTGATTATGTGAGGCTCATGTCTTCCGCACCATACAAGCAGTATCGGCGTCACACTCCCTCGTATTTTAGTGACTCTCTATTCACTCTCTTATGTTCATAGTAAATATATTTATCTTTCGCAGATGGGTATTATATACTCTAGCTCTTACATGTCCGTCTATATATCTGCTCGAAATCCTTACTTGACCTAATTTCCTTTAGCCACACTCATCCTTCTCTTACTAAGTGTCTATTCACTAGATATTTTATATCTATCGTACATTTATTTAATACTTCTATCTACCTATAGTCTACTCTCCATATAATATACTATATACCTCCTTCCTCTCCTATCTCCTGCTTTACTTAGTAAACATATATGATTCGTCGTCGTCCGCGACAGTGCGAGAGCAGTAGTTTTACCTAAACACTCTATAATCTCTAGACTTCTCTCTAATTCTGTTTAAATCGCACTTACACGTCAAGCTTTGCTCAACCAAAAACGAACGACCCTCACACTCATCACAGAATTAACTCAACACATTTTAACTAACTTCAACCAAACTCGTCTCTTTGCTCTACCAAGCTCTCTTTTACGCAGAACTCAATATTGACTTAGTTGATCATAGAAACAGTCTTTATAAAAAAACAAAGATATAGAAGAATAGCACGCTTCTAGCGACACCTGCTTACTCCAGTTTTTTAACCTGCAAACATTTCTTCGTTTTTATATATATAGATTTCAATTGTTATAAATAAAATGTAGTGCTAATTTCTCTCTCACTCACTAATTTTGCTTTGTGATAGATATTTTACCTCAAGCGTTTAAGTCAGTCTTGCCCGTAGTCATCTCAACGAATTGCGCATACATCTCTAACAGGTATTTCCTCCACAACAGCTTTCTTCTAGGTGTACTAGAATTCAATATTGTCTTATACTTACTAGTCAGAATATAATAAGAGCGATATAATGGCACATCTCTTGATAATAATAGTATCGGCAAGGTGAGTGTTTGTGTCGTCTTCGTTAGACATGCTACCAGAGTTTGACTTAATGGCAAGAACGGGGGGATTCGTACCACTTAAATCTGGTTCAATTACTCCCGTTTAGACGAACCTTCATAGAAAGCAGTAATACTAGCAATATCTTATACACTCTCATATCTCTGGCTCTTAATTTGTGACTCTTTTAAAAAATATTCTAACTATTCATATAGTGTGTCTCTTATAATATCCTTGACATCTCTCATGTACCATGCTGATCCATGGTGAGATTCGCTCTATAGAGTGTTTACGAAGTGCTCCGCTGCGTAAACCTCTCTATACTCTGTATAAGATGGAAGGTAAAGCTCACCTTATTGAAGCCCTTTAAATTATACTATATTTATCACGCGAGATGCTGTCATTTATCGGACACATACTAAGCTCATATCAACACATACAAAACATTCCTTGTTAGTATAATCTTTCAGCATGCTAGGCATTGTCACTATGCTCCCCTTCTTGCAATACTCCTCATCAAACGTAAGCTAGTCTTCATATACCTCTTATTGTCAGAGTGTTCTCACCAGTTTTTTTTCTGTCATCTTTCAGACATTTTCATCATGAATTTGGGGAGGTCCTCACTATTCTCTCCTTTATGCGGCGTGTGAGATTATACTTTTCTCTATGATTTTCTCGTGGCCTAACCATTCATTTCATCTTCTACCACATCTCTGCGTTCGCGGCCTTCCTCTCACGCATATCGTGCGTACC
Organism: Trachelipus rathkii; assembly: GCA_015478945.1. Taxonomy (NCBI): domain Eukaryota; kingdom Metazoa; phylum Arthropoda; class Malacostraca; order Isopoda; family Trachelipodidae; genus Trachelipus; species Trachelipus rathkii. The sequence continues at coordinate 15,399 of JABUQX010056761.1, forward strand.
CCGAGAAAATATTGTGACACTTCTATTTCCAAACATGTAAGGCATACAACTTCGATTCATAATGCTATCTATCTCCACCTAACCTTTGTTGTTATCTATTTCCTCTGGGCTTTAAAACATAGATAGGTTAGCTTGATCCATTTTTATGTAATATTAAGAATTGTGTATAACAGTAGCTGTCTAGGTCGCTTACACGTGCTTCTATAAATCGGAGTTAAATCTGTTTCTGGGCATTGGAAAAATGTAAAAATCTTTCTTAGACTAATTGATCTTGCTAATGTATACATCTCCATCAGTCTTCTATTGCTAGCTATTATCTATGCAGCCACCACCCTATATATTCTTTTGCCTACTCTCTACTCTTCAACTATATCTCTTACACCGTACTTTCATTTCCTTGCTTTCCTACGTACATTTTGACTTCTAGAAATATATTTAAATATATAATATCATATATAATATTATTAAAATATATATAGTATATATTTAATATAATCTAATTATATATATATATTATATATATATTAATATATATATATATATTTATATATATATTTAATATATATATATATATATCTTTATATATATTAATATATATATTTATATATATATAATATTATTATATATATTATATTATATATAATTTATTAATATACATATATATATATATATATATATAAATAAAATATTAATATTATTATATATATATATTATATTATATAATTATTTAATATATAATATAATATATTTATAATATATTAATATATATATATATATATATCTTAATATATAATATATTATATATATAACTAGTATATATTATATATATATATATTAATAATAGTATATTATATTATAATAATACTTATCATTTTGATGGAGTGCCTTCCTCCCCATGTTTTCGGTTCATGAGCCGCCACTGATATATATATAAATATGATATATATATATATTATATATATAATTAAATAATATAATATATATATATTAACTGTATTAATATATATATATAATTAATATATATATTAATATATATAATATTATATTATATTATTATATTTATATAATATATATATTATATGATAGTATATTAATATATATAATGTGGCGATAGTCAGAGAAATTCTTTGATCACTTATTGTAACATGATATATATTTTATATTAATTAACTATATATATATATATATATTATTATTTAATTAATATGTAATATATATATATTATATATATATATATATAATATATATAATATTATATATTAATACTATATGTGTATATGAACCTGATGTGTGTGTGTGTATGTGTGTCTGTGTTGATGGTAACGTCAGGATTTGGACATACTAGCTTATTATATGAGTTGAGTGATTTTAATTTACCCTGGCTCACTACTGATCGAAATAGATAGCGTGGGTTTTGTGTATAATTTCAATAGAGAGATTATTAATAACAGATTCATCAAGGCGAACATGAAATTAGATTAGTTAAGTATGTGTTAGTTTAAAAATAAAAATAATGCACTAGAGTTTCAATGTCAGAGAATATTTAATATAAATACAAATTCATCGTCATATCATTTCCAGCGAAAAGTAAGGATAATGAGAGATTATGTCTGAGACTGTCAAGGTAATGTTGCTCACGGTGTGATATTGGTAGAGGAGTCGTGATGTAGAGTACTGAGTGAGTAGAACTTAGATATTCTATGTCCATGCACTAGATAAAATCTAAAGCTAGCAATAGACGTACTATTTATTGGGTGATTTTAGCTGAAATTCCGTGAGCCAATTAACAATTGGTTTCGTCATTTTTTTACTTAATAAAAAATGTAAGTATGAAAATGGATATATTAAAAATTTATCAACTACCAAAATTGTATATTCATATATTAATGACTGTCTTTATTTGAGTGAGAGTATTATTAGTAGTTTATTCTTATAGCTCTAATACATTATATATCTCAATGAGAGTGCTAATAAAATAGACTTTCAATGGTCTTATAGTGATTACACGGTATCACTATGTTTACTATTTATAACATAGACAGGTTTATTATATTTGGAAATATAGAGGTATATTGGCTCTTTTAATTGATTCCGAAGATAATTATTATATATTACTAAGATCTTTCAACTTATTTTGTCTTTTCACATTTTAATATTATCTCAGTCCTCCAGTGCTTAAAGACACTCAATTGAATATAATGTAATATTTTCTTGGGTTTTATATTTTATAGTATCAAACTCAGTAATAAAGGGTTCCAGATTGTGCCTAGCCTGAACTTGAACTAATTTAAGGTTACTTGGCAAAGGGGTAATAAAAAGCATTGATTTATTTATAGATATATGTAATTATTTATTGCCGTAATTTCATTAGAAATTTTAGATCAGCCGAAATTATATAACTTCTTATTTCAATTATCTATCCTTCCAGTGAGAATGTGGGAGTTTCTTGCGACTTGCTCTCTCTACAGAAGCGTCTAAGCGCAGTATTTCTTTCGCGAGACATCTTCCTCATTTAAGCTCGCTAGCCACTGTTCCTCTTAACTAACATTTCAGCGCTACTACATTATATTAGAGATATTCTGATACTTATATTTTTCTGTAGTGCGTAAATATGCATATATTTATAGTCGTGCACTCCAAAAAGAAAAGACCCGCCATCTCTCTGGCGACGTCAATTTTTTGGTGGTGTCTTGTTCTCGGCTTGTCGCTTCCTATGTTCACTCTAGTGTGTGTTCGGCATATCCGCTGATTCTTGCATCTTCTATCAGCTCACCTACAAATTTTTTGAACAATTATTCTTTCACATGCGTCCACAATTCTAATTCATTCAGTGTGCTCTTCTTCACCCTTATATCTTCTTCTAATAACTTCATTCCTTATTCTGTCTCTCTACTCTTTCCAATCATAGTGTCTTTATTAATTCTCTCTCTCATTTCTCCGCGCATTTTGTATTTTCAATCTCAGTGCATACATATCGCTACATACTGTGCATTCGTTGTTGTCCACTCATCGCACAAAACTGTCATAGCTCCTCGTAGCAAAGTGTGGAGGTGACGAGAGATTCTCGAGTAAAGTGAATTAAAACAAAAGTACTTGTTAGAAATAACTCTTTGTATACCTCTATTTCCTGGAATTCTCTGTACTTTTATCCCCAGGTGAGATATCAAAATACCTACTATGGTTCACTTCTCAGAACGATAAATTGGACCATCCTCTAATCGAATTATATCTCTAATACGTTTCGCATAAGTGCAATATCATCTTCGAGTGCATCACAACTTTGTGGACTGTTGTAAATAACAGACATCTCATCACCAGAGAATAATTAATGTTGCAAGAGAATATAGAAAAACTACGAAGTGGCACTTCGCACGCTCTCCGTGTGTACAACTTCACTCGTGCTCATATGGCTCCAGAGAAAATACATCTGTGTCGCGTTTTACGCTGTATTATTCCTCTGTCTTCTAAACTGTTAGTGTCTTGAAACATATTAGATTCTATCTATCATCCTGCTTCTCTCAATAGCGACGCGGCAAATACAACTTCGGAGAGCGCTACCTCATCTAATCCGCTCATACTCTCGTCGCTATCAAATCGCTCTAGGAAACCTGTGTTCTCGCCATTCATGCTATCTCTTCCCAATGTCCCGCTTCAGATATTACATGGTAGTTCTCCTGATATATAATGTATTCTCTGAGAGACTTTTTACATGTTTTAATAATTACATCATTATCTACTATCGGCCCCAAACGCAATTCCAGACAGTCCATAATGGCTTGTATCCAAACTACAACTTACAACTCATACTTCATCTCGTCGATTATTCCACCTCTTTTCTGATTACATATCAGATTTTAGGAGTTGCAAAAATGAAGTGGGAGCTAAAATATTAGCAGATACTAGTCAATTTTCGTAAGGATGTACAGACAAATGAGTTTCAAGCAAAAAATACTCTCAAGAGCCCTAACCGAAGTAACTGGATTTGGTGGAGGTGCAAAGTTCCTCCCGATGATTTTTTTGGATTAGAGAGTTTGTAATCTTACCCATCACAAGCGTCATTAAAATAAAAAAGAACAGAAATAGAAGTGCTTAATACCTTCTTCATTATAGATTCACTGACAGATCTATAGCACTCGACTCTTCATATTTATGATATATTCTACCCTTCACCCTTCTCCTATAAAATAACACTTTTCGATAGCTTCTACATGAGCTTTTTCCTAATGTGCACACTTCAGTGTGAAGATTCACGCAATGCTCTCTCGTGTGTGAGGGTACGCTGAATTAGAAGAGACTACAAAGTACAAATGCCTATGTGATAATCCAATATGTTCCTAGTGCATAATTGCTTAAGAGACTCTCTTAAAAGGGAGTAATTCTCTACTGTGTGAATTGAGGATAGATGGTCTCGATTCAGATATGCTCTTACTCCCATATTACTATAAACTCTGATTATCTTTTCCCTTTTTTAATTTTATTAATACTGTCTTATTACCCGAGTCTCGGCCTTCGTAACACGCAAAATTTCATTATCTATTTAATATTCTCTCATACTGGCTCTTTAATCATAATAGTTTATATATCTGTGTATATTTTTTTTATACGTATTAGATTATAGTTCCATATTCAATCAATATACACTTTGGCAATACCTATTATATATTTATTACAGGCGCTATACTTCATTGTAATTACTCACTCTTACCTTTATATATATTTTAGAATATTTATCAATAATCGACTTTGAACACCTATTACTTTTCGAAGACAACCTATAAATACCAATCGTTCTTGAACAACCTTGATTAGCATGGGCCTATAGACCCTGTAGGTGTATTCTATCTCTAGTGCGTTGATCCAGCTCCTACCAATTGAGATCTCTTCTACCTTCTATAAATAATCATATTAAACTCAACAATGTTCCAATACCTGGAATCCTTCACTGGTAAGTCTGTTATCCATGTAACTTTCATTAATGTAAATACCTTTTTCTATTTGACTCTGCGTGTGCACTTTATATGCTTCTTTACAACTGAAACACTCAGTTAAAATATCCGCTTATAAAAATTCCTAAAAATTCGTGCTTACCTCATTTTTCGATTACTATTGGTCATTGGAAATTCTATTGCGATAGCACTACTTTTGCCATCTCTCTTGTGTATTTCTCTGATAGATTTTCTTAATTATTAGGTGCTATGAGTATCTATACATACCATAATATGACTGTATCTCCACTAGCTATACCATTATCTTTTCCGTTTATACCGTGATCTCAATAGTACGAATAAACTTGTATCCCTGTGTAATTATCCATGACGATCTGTAGTGTGAGTAAAAGATTATTCTTGGAGGTGTAGCGATTACTTTTTGTGGCTTTTTCCGTGCTGTATAATGTACCGAGTAAGGTAAACCGACTCTCTCTAAGCAGCAATCTTTACTAATTGTAGACTCCTGTATTCTCTTAGCTCCGTGTTACGCCCCACATCTCTCGTTATTTTTCCTGTCATTCCTCTTCTTCTGTTCATAATCGATCACATCCGGTTTTATGTCTGCATTCTCACTTGCTACTACCGTAATTATTCTGCTGCTGTCTATCATTTGCTCTTATATATGTCATTTGTGTACATATATTATTCACTATGCTATCCTTTAAGCCTGGTACCTATGCTTTATCTTCTTTTTTCAGCCACATTCCTCATTTACTCTCATGTTTTTATTTTCTTAATTGCTTTTTTCACTTTTTCGTTCATACTAATATTATATATATATATATATATATATATATATATTATTATATAGTATATATGGTGTTCTGTATCTGCCTTCCTAGTACCTCCTACTCGTCACCGTTATGAGCTCCTATAGGATATCAAGTGTATTTACGTTAGCCACTATCGCTACTTCCGGTGGAGATCCATTCTTCTCTCCGACTATGAGTGTCTATCATTTTTCTTGTCCCTATGTCTCGATTAGGGTTATCTCGTGACATGTTCTCAACATCATGAGAAAAAAATCTTCGGCTCTCGATTATTCTTTGTAATCATAGCCGGAATTCTACCGAGTATTCTATCTGATGTGTCCATCATCTGCTCGTTCTAGTCTATTATCATTTACTCATACTTATTCCCTAATTACTCCACTCTATTATCTTTCATATTATCGGTCCACCGCTAAAAACAGTCTTAATGATTCGTAACCGCATCAATAATGACACTCTTCCGGTATTCATCTTTACATTCTTATCAATTAACCTATTTATCGGTAGATCTATCAATGTCAGTACCTATCACTACCGATAATTTTGATCGTAATATTGTTCTACGATATACCTTAGTATTTCCATCTTATATATCCTCGTTACATAAGATATTTGCGACTCTCTAATCTGATTCGAACATATCACGTGGGTATTAACAAAGTATATCTTTTTTAAATGATGCGTTTCTTATCTCACACATTATCATAATTAATCATTATTATTATAACACAAATAATCGACCAACGCTTCTCCACAACATGTTCGAAATTTGCGTCTCCGTGCTCATACAAATGGTGCGGGGTGCTAATAATCTCACCTCGTTCTCCCATCTCTCACATTTCCTACGTCTTATTCATACTAACTCCACTCTTTTTTGGGCCCACACACTTTCTACCATGTTACGTAGATACTTCCTCTCTATTCTATTATTTTATGGACACACATTATTCCCATCGATTTTCATCCATCACAACAACCCAAACTATTCGACTCTTATCCATTACTGCCGACATCCAAACATATTACGCATTTCTTATTCTTCTCTCCACTACAATTCCGTACAGTTTATTTAACCCACCTCAGGAGCGACCACATAAGGCCGCGCGTCCCCGTCCTCTATGCCCTCTTCTACCCTCTCAGACTCGGAAGGCGGTTCCTGAGTGTTCAGTCGTACGTCTGAGAGACTCTCCCTGACCTCCTCCACCCTTCACCCAACCTTGCTCTTAACCTCATACCTCGCGCGCGCTTTTCTACCTACCACCCGCCTCCCCCCCCCCCCCCTACTCCCTCCCTTTTTATCTTCCAACAAATATATCTCTTTATATAATATTTATTCTCTTTTAAAATAAATAAATTCATAAAAACAAATATACTAAATACATTAAACATATGAAAAGTGGAAATTATATATAATCTATTGTATTATTATAATTCAGAAAATTTATCAAATATTATTGTTAACCATGAAGCAATCAAAAAAAAGTTTTACCTCATAAAATAACGTTTGCAGGAATACTCCTCAAGTATTTATTATATACGTCTATACATATATATACTATTATCTTATATTATATTTATATATATATATATTTAATTATATATATATTATATATATATCTATATATATCATATATATTGATATATATATATATAGTATATGTATACCTATATATATATTACTATATATATATACTTTATATATAATATATATATATATAATATATAATATATTATATATATATAATATATATATATTTATATATTATTTATATATCTATATCTATTAATCATTATATATAATATATATATATATCTATATATATATATATTTATATTATATATATATATACTGATATAATATATATAATAATATATATATATTATATACTATATATATATATATATATATATATATTTATATATATTTTACTATATATATATAATATATATATATATATATTTATATATATATATATTATATTATATTTATATATTATATTAATATAGATATATGATATTAAATATTAATATTATTATATCTAATATATATATTAATATATATATATATATATATAATTATATAGTATATATATATATATAATATGTAATTATATATAATATATATATATATATATATTATATATATATATTATACTATTATATATATATATATTATATATATTATATTATTAAATATATTATATATATTATATATATATTATATATATATATATATATATTATATATATATATATAGTTTATATATGTTATCTATATATTATATATATTTATATATAATATATATTTATATTAGTATATATATATATATATTTATATATATATATATATATATATATATTAATATATTATATATATATATATTATATTTATATATATTATATATAATAATTTATATATATATATATATAGAGAAGAGAGAGAGAGAGAGAGAGAGGCACGAAGTAGTAAAGGTTATTTTTCTAGAGTCACCGCATGATTATATATAAATATATATATATTATATATATATATATATATATATATATATATATATATATATAATTATATACTAATTATATATATATATACTATATATATATATATATATAGTGAGGGGGTATATATACTATATATATATATAAAGCATACAGGCCGCGTTTTTAAAAGTTGCAAATTTTTGAGATTAAATATATTCTGATTTTAATGCTAGAATATTTAGAATTACAGTTCTAAATGCGCAGAAGTATGCATTAATTATGACATTGCATTTCTCATTTACCTGTGCTATTACTTCTTATAGATAACATCAGAAAGATGTCGTCCGTCTAGGCGTACACATTCTGAAACTCTGGCGTAGAAACTTTGGAATGTCCGCTGAATCATGTCTCGAGGAATATCGGCTATTTCTTCTGCAATCCTCTGTTTAAGTTCAAGAGTGGTTCCAGGAAACGTGTTGTACACTTTACCTTTCAGATGTCCCCACAGAAAGAAATTGCAAACATTGAGATCGGGGGATCTGGGAGGCCATAAAATGTCGCCGTTCCGTGCAATGATCCGGCTTCCAAACAATCTGCGAATCGCCTCCATCGACCGTCGAGCAGTATGTGACGTAGCTTCGTCCTGCTGAAACCACATGTTGTCGGTGTTAAGGTGTCCGCCGAGCAACTACGGTGCTAGGAACGTTTCAAGCATACCAATATATCGATCTGATGTTACTGTTGTTGCAATGCCTTCCTGATTTTCAAAAAAATTAGGGCCGATAACACCATGACTTGACACTGCACACCATACTGCAACCTTGGTGCTATGTAATGGACGCTCGTGAAAGCGAAGAGGATTTTCCTGTGCCCAGTAACGAAAATTCTGTTTGTTAACATAGCCGGTAACGTGGAAATGGGCTTCGCCAGATATCCATAAATTGTTGAGGAAATTGCTATCCTCGTTAACCATATCCCAAGCACCATTCGGCAAACGGTCCTTTTTTTACGCCACACAACCAGATTTGATGGATGTATTGCTGAAGCAATCTGTAACTTATAGGAGTGGAACTTCATGTCTAGTAGTATTCTTTGTAGGCTTCTTCGTCGAGGATTGTGGAGTCGGAGTCGCGGAGTCGGGGAGTCGGTAATTTTGAAGAGAATAGAGTCGGAGTCGGAGTCGGTAATTTTTAAGAGGGTGGAGTCGGAGTCGGAGTCGGAGTCGGAGTCGAAGTCGGAGTCGGAGTCGGAGTCGGAGTTGGTCATTTTCAAAGAGTTGGGGTCGGTAACTTTCAAGATAGTAGAAGTTGGAGTCAAGAATTTTGAACTTGACAATTTGTGAATGTGAAACTCAGTGGGAATTCAATCACTTCGTACAAGTTCGCTGACTTGCGACTTATACTGCACAAAATGCAATTGCAAACTTCGAAGATTTTTAACCTGCACCTTATGTATCAATTTGGAATATATTCTAATAAATTCAAATTTCAACCTTAACTATCTATATTTAAGATTTTGAAGAAATAAAAGATTCCATGGTAGGGAGAGAAATTTCTCTCATTGACAATGATATTCTACTAGCTGCTGTTTATGTTGATCCTGTCTACAGGGTAAGCTTAACTGAAGATCAACAACAAAAAGCTAAATCTGAACTTTGTAACGTGGCCATTTGTATTAAAGTGTTGCAAGAAGTTCAAGAATAAAAGGATACATCTGGACATATTGTAATAAATATATATATATTTATAATATATAATATATAAGTATATAATTTATATAATATATATTATATTTATAATATATATATATAATATATAGTATATATATATATATATATAATATACTATATATATATGCCATTATATCACCTTTACAAATAATATATAACTATATATACTATATATAAATATATTATATATATATAATATTCATTATATATACTATATATATATTATATTAATATATATATATCAGGGTGATTCAAAACCTCTGCGACAAACTCGGAGGGTTGATAGAGCAAACGAAACTAGGAGCATTTATATTGTTAAATAAGTTGTTGTATGACTCTTGTTTCAAAAGTTCGGATGACATGTAAGTAAACCCGGTGAATGTGGAGGCGCGATGAAGTCGAGCAAACATTGTGTGGTTGGGGTGCATTTCTGTGTGGAAACCGTTCCGGTACTGTAGGTGCGCTCTTTCGTCTATTTTCCGCCGCTTCGCAGCAGCTAACCGGTAACACTTATTGAAATTATCATGTCGGTGTAACTCGGGAAGAGTGATAGTGATAACCATCGTAATGCGAACAAACACTGTACTAGAATCAATGCATGATTTGGGGGCAATGGGTAATATGTATTGCCCTTACGATGTGTTTTCGCAGACGGAAAAAAAGGACGTTAAGCGACAAACCAATGTACGCCACTCATACAAAAATTTATAACCAGACAAGGAACACTAACCACAATATTCAAAATCGAAGTCAACCACTAAATCGTCGGTAACACTATTCATGCGACGGACGTCACACAACGATAAAACTGTGTAGCCAACACCACCATGCCCCACGGAGTTTACAAGATCATTACCCGTAAACTTGAAACAACAAAGCGGGTCATAAACAACCATATAGAGCTTGATTTAAGAAAAATTTATGTCCCTATATCGTCTTGTCTATCCCCTCCGAGTTTGTTGCAAGAGGTTTTGGATCACGCCCTGTTTAATTATATATAATATAGTATATTTTATATAATATATTGATATATTTATATTGATATATATATACTCTATATATAATATATTAATATTTATTATTATACCACCTACACATAAAACTATCCAACGAACCTGATATTAATTAGCCCTATTTAAGAGATCACCTTAATATAGCAAATAATAAGATAGTTTTTTTATATATATATAGCCTATATATTTTGTAAATATTTTATATCTTTTATATATATATTTATATAATAACAATTACGTAAATTCACTTGAATAATAATATAATATGTCTATATATAGAGATAATTTACATTTAAATCTGGACTCCATTAAGTATCATTTTTGGGAGAGAGAAGAAAACTAAACGAGAATGCCAAGCTGCTGTCGAGATCATGACCATCTCAAAAACATAATAGAACAACTATAAACTCCTACAGGGTGCAGACGGAGGGATAATAGGAGAATGACAGAGTCGCATTGGTGACTATAAAAAAAAATATATATATATATGTCGGCTTTTAATTTAGTAAAACAAATATATATATAACACATTAATTAAATACAACAAAGAACATAATCCTGGTAAGAATTTCTTAAGAATGAGATAGACCCAGTCCAGAGCTTCAATAAAGATACAAGAATACACAATATAATACAAATATATATTCATTAGCATTTAAATATAGGACCAGAGAGTAAGAAGAAATATATTTAATAATAATAATTAGATATAATACAAAATAAGAACACACAACACACATTCTGATTTAAAAGTTTAGATAGAGAAGACAGGGACTGACATAGAGAGGAAAAAAAAAATAATAATTTCACCTAAAATTATGACATGTAGAAAGAAGAGCAACCCATATACACACCAATAATTTAATATAGATACTTAAATAAGGCATATAATATTTGGGCAAATAGGCTGGGGCTGGCCCCGCCATTTTTCAACACCCACCTAAAATGGACATAAAATTGGGGAATTTTCAGACCGGATATTTCTAAATACAAATGTAGCTTTTTTGCCCTCTAAAACGTTATTTTCGGGTGTTTTTTCTGTGCACTGTAGTCATCCTTTCAGATTTTCAATTTTCAAAATTCATGAAAATTCATGTTTCTGCTGACATTCTTCGAACATCAACTTCCAGAATTTTTAACAAAATGACTCCAAAACAAGAAATATGCATAGATAGGTCCATTATCTAAAAAAGTACAGAAGTATTTTCGATTTTTTTGAGTTTTGTGCTCACTGCTCCCATTTTCCAAACCCATTTTTTTTTTTTTTTGAAAAATTTTGAATGAAAAAATTGCGATAATTTTTTTCTGTTCAAGTAGGGAATGAAATTTTCAGGGCATATGAGTCGGGAAAGATGCATCTTTTTATATTAATATATATATATTATATATATATATATTAATAGAGAGTATACTCAAAAGAAATTTTAACAATTTTAAATTTTTTTTGGAAAATTTCGTTCCAAGAACAATCAAACATTCTATACAAAAGAATAATCTATAGTAAAAAAATGTGCACCTCCCTCCGACTTACATATGCCCTGAAACTTTCATCCACTTCGCCAGAAACAAAAAAAAATTTATCGCAATTTTCATTCAAATTCAAAAAAAAAAATGGGTTTGGAAATGGGACAACGCTGAGCCCAAAACTCAAAAAAATCGAAAAGTAACTTCTGTACATTTTTTTAGATAATGGACTATCTATGCATATTTCAAGTTGAAGTCATTTTGTAAAAATTCTGGAAGTTGCCTCCAAAAATGTCAGAAACATGAATTTTCATGAATTTTGAAAAATTAAAATTCTGAAAGAATGACTACAGGTCACAGAAAAACACCGGAAATCAACGTTTTAGAGGCAAAAAAAGCTACCATTTTGGGTGTTTATATAGTCAAAATCCGATATCGAATTTTATGTCCATTTTTAGGTGGGGTGAAAATGGGGGCCAGCCCCAGCCCAAAATGCCCAAAATTGGATCTTGCCCTTAATATAGACGTTTTTACCATCTGAAAGAAAAAGATTAGTTTTTTTATGTGGTATTTTCTCTTTCTAAATCTACTAAGTTATAATATATGCGAACGTTTCTTAAATTTTCTAAATGAGGCTTCCCATTTTTTTCTCGTAAAGTACGCTCTGTTTATTACTTTTATAACTTTGAAAGGGCCGACATAGCGAGGCGCTAATTTGCCGACATTAAATTGTGTCTGCCGTACTAGCACAAACTTCGCTTCCTGTAAGTCCTTTGGCACGAAGACGTGCCGAGTATTATAATTGGTGTGTGGGGCCAGGGCTGCGCTAAAAGGACGGCTAGCTTTTAAACATATGCATTATATTCTACAGGTGCCGTCTCCGAACAAGGATAAACTAATTCACTCGGTATTGATATATTTTGACTGAACATCAATTGGGCGGGAGTGATGCCGTCGTTTGTTATCGGAGCGAGTCTCAGAGTGAACAACAGGAGGCTCGGCCAGTCGGAGGGGCTTAAATCATGTTCCTGCAACATAACATCTCAAACAAGCCTGCAAATTCCTATGTTGAACCTATGGTCATTGGCCCTCGGGTTGGCACTACAAGTAGTCCGGTGAGTCGTTCCTACCACCTTGCAGACTTCTTTGAACATGCGACTAGTAAAATTCGCACCTAAAGCCGATATAATCACCTGCGGAATTCCAAAAAACAGAAATAGCTCGTGAATAAATGCATTCAATATTTCTCCCGAATTTATTTCTTTGAGAGGCATAGTGAACAAGTATTTACTGTAGCAGTTGATTAACAATTAATGTAAGTAGGTATTTGTATAATCTCGCATTAGGTTATTTAAGAATATCCACATGGACTGCTTCAAATTTCTTGGTTACTTCTTTAAAGACGCCGTAATTAGGACTTATACCTGGTAAAGTTTTTATTTTTCTGACATGCTGAGCAAATGCGGATAAACTGTTTTATTTTTTTATGCATGTGATGAAACACAACCTCATTCTTAATGCACAGGAGAGTTCTATTCACCCCTAAATGCCCTTTATTACGGTATTTGCTGATTAATATTTCTGTACACTATTTTCAGGCACAAAAACTCGAGAATAGTTTAACAAGACATCTACAATTAATTCTATCTCCTTTTTGTTATAAAAGAATTTCTGTTTTATTAACTTCAAAGTTGTTTTCTCTTTCCTAGCCATCAGATCGCTAAGGTACTTATCAGACTGTTAGTTTTGTCTAATTTCTTCAGTCTAAATCTCTTTTAAAATGCGAGGCTAATATTTTTGCATTTTTATCAAACGTTGTTATTAAATTTATTTTGGCAGTTTCCAATATGGCCGCCTCAGCACGTTCGCTGTTTTCATTTCGTACGGAGAGATCCATTGGAGCACTCTCATTCACTACCAAATTAATAGCGCCTACGTCAGAAGCTACAGTAGTTCCAGCTGACCGCTCATTGACTGTAGTGAGTAGGTGGGCTGAGTCACAGCCTACACTGTTTGGAACTGCATTTTGTACTACGTCATCCTCATCTTGGGCAATATTATTTGCAAGTAAATATTTTAATAACGCATTTTGATTCTCGGTAATTAACTCCATCTTGATATTGAAAGTGCTCAAGATGGCTAGTTCCCTCAATTCCCTAGCATTATAATTTTGTACATTATTAGCGTGATTTATTTTATATGACCAACGGCGGGTGAGCACGTTGCATATTCCGTACAATCTTTCCCACTAATAACCCCATTTTTCTTAAATAATTTTGTTAATCTAATAACAGCTTATTACCGCAAATATCGTTTTTCCTATTGCATTAAAAAACCCACTATGAAAAGCAAAGGAGTTTCCTTCCTCATTATCCCACATATCACTGTAAAATCTTTATTATTGCATAATATGTATGACTTTAGAAGCGCTTCTATGGTCGGGAATCTGAAGTCGGGATCCGGACTATTGCTTGTTTATATCTAAAAAACAACTTATCTGCTGTCATTCCGACTACGTGATTCTTTTAATAAGACTTATTCTTTCCCTTAAATAACTACATATAATAAGGCAGCGGTTGGAAATGTGAAGCATGGTTTATTTGACGATAAAACAAATTAAAACGAACCGCCACCTACTTTTTATAGTTGGAAGGGCGAGGAACGTTTAATTATTTTCCAACTTTTTCCGACAATGGTGAAATACCCTCTTCTGTTAAGTAAACCCTAAGTAACTTAATCTTTTTACCCCAAATTTGCATTTTTTTTCTTTTAAATACAATTTTTAAATGAGGATTTAATCCTCTCCATCTACTTGTTTAAGTCTACCCGTGGTGGGCTAATCTATTAGTACCTATTAAATGTGATGTAAATAAGCCTGTATTCACTGGGAATGCATGCAGTTAGGTATCGATAAAATCTTCAAGAAACAGAGCTCGCAGTTTTTAAAACCCCATGGGCAATTTGCATAAACGAGATAATTACCAAGCATCTTACTAATACTAAAATATTGTTGATCGGATTCCGGCAATTGCACAAATGGTTAAGTCAGGCGTTCGTCAAATCTAAATTTGACTATAAATTTTTTGTCCATGAAGCGAACTGAAGATATATCATTATATTGGGTCTATGCAATAACATTATTTTAGCCACTGCTTTTAAAAATTTTCCTGAAATCAACATGACGATTCTATACCGCTGGCCATCATTCTTTAGCTGACCGCAGAATTTGGAAAGCTCCATGATGATATTGCTCTCTTTAAAACTTCGCTTTTTACTAAAATTTTAATAACTCCCTCTTTGATTTATTCAAACAGTTTATGAAAGAATTGCGGGGCGGGGCTTACTGTTTCATAATGGGACCGTATATTAGCTTATATGGAACGAGCGAAGCTATTCCTTCAAAATAGCTTGTGGAATGTGAGTCTCCTCTCTCTCCCCGTAAAATGAAGGCCTCCCCCCCATTTCCTACTCTTATGGTTTCGCCT
This sequence comes from Trachelipus rathkii, assembly GCA_015478945.1. NCBI lineage: Eukaryota > Metazoa > Arthropoda > Malacostraca > Isopoda > Trachelipodidae > Trachelipus > Trachelipus rathkii. The sequence continues at coordinate 31,325 of JABUQX010056761.1, forward strand.
CCATGTTCCCGTCCCCATAATTCGTGAACAGGTCCGGACCATACTTTAGCTGGTTTTCTCGAAATTAAATAGTTTTCCGGCAAATATAAGATCTTACAATAATGTTTATTATTCATTTACCATATTAATTAATTATTTTATTGGTATAATCGCTAAAAAAAATTCATTAGAGATCTACAGAAGAAGAAAATGGAGAAAGAGTGTGAAATGAAACCTTATCTCTACAAACAGTGTTATCAAACGTAAATTTATACAATTCTTGCTCTTGAGTTTTCGTTTAATGTATTAACTTCAAAATTTAATATTGAAACCGAATGTTTTTCAGGAAGGGATTCTTAAGATGCAAATTGGTAATTTTGTAGTTTGAAATTCCACATTATAAGTTCTTTTTAAACCTAAGTCAATTCGAAACATTTTCGTGAGAGTATATGTTAATTACAGTGTCATTAGGAGCTATAATTTGACCGATAATCGATATATTATCGTCCTCATCTATAGGGATCAAATCCAATTCACTACCAGAGTCGATAAAAAACAACTCTCTTTTGAATAATTTTATCAACAATAGTTAAAGGTTAAATTTCCTACTTATTTATCACATATATTATTCTAACAGACCTTCTCCTATCGGAGCATCGTAGTTAACATATTTTGTTGAGCTGCTAGAGCGCAAGCGTGGATATACGTATGGGTCACATCGTACTCTTATCAATAATCGGGACACTCAGAGCTTCGTTGGAAAGAGGATTACCTCCTTGTACATGCCATTGAGCACTTTGCTCAGTATCCTTAGAATTATTGAAAACTAAATTATCACTACTATTATTTATTATTATTATTATTATTAATTTATTATTATTATTATCTTTATTATATTATTATTATTATTTATTATTATTATTATTATTATTATATTATTATTATTGTTATTATTATTATTATTATTATCATCATTATTCTTATCATAGAATCATGTACAACTGCATTACAATTATCATTATCATTATTATAATTTATTTATTTATTTATTATTATTTTTATTATTAATTCATTTATTTATTATTATTTTATTATTATTATTATTATATTATTATTATTATTATTATTATTATTATTATTATTATTATTATTATTATTATTATTATATCTATGTATTAATTATTTTAATTATTACAT